>JAPQRP010000002.1:7797969-7810164 GCA_037367295.1 Apogon hyalosoma
CTTTTCTGTCTGTTTTAGTCACATGATACACACAGGAGTTAGGACTGGATTGCATAACCACTGTTTCTGATGACTTTGGATGGTCTAATAACTTTTTTTTCTGTACTATAACCCTTCAAAATATGGACCATTATAAGTAAAGGCACATTTGTAATTTTTTAAAAGATTCATCAAACATACACATATCTAAAGTTCTCAGAGCTGTGAACATCTTTTGTAGACATTGTCCCAAGGAAGCTACACATAAAATTTGAAACGAGTCCAACCAGGAGTTTTAGAGAAGGTTGTTGAAATCTAGACTTCGGTGACCTTGAGTTTGACTCTTCACGGTCACACAAGGTCAAAGGTCATGACTTATGACTATCAGTGCTCAGTAGTAACTCTATTGATATCTGTAACTATTTCCATGTTATAAGCCATGAAATATTATTTTAATTCAAATATTAAAGCATTTGGATGAAGTGTTCTATGAGTAGTTATAGTTTTTACAGTAGGAGTCATTTGATTAGTTTGTTCTAGTTCAATAATATTAGTGCTAAGTTCTTTGTGACCAGATTTCAGTTTTTACCATGTTTTAGTTTAAATAGTTGGTCAGTACGTTAAGACTGTTAAGATAGAAAACATCTGTCTGCATAGGAGTTAATTATCTTCTGTTCTTCCTTTAGATACACGTCTATACACACATTCACACACATAGTATTGTCAGACATAGGTGATGAGAAGTAAAATTATTGTTGGTGTGAGTTTGCTCAGAGTTGAGGCCCCACATCTGTTTGATCTAGTTCGATAAAGCTAAGGTAAAGACCCACCCATCTCTAAGGGTGAGCCCGCCCACAGGGGAATAAATGTGGAATTCATGTGATGCTCGGGACTCATTGTGTTGAGTCCACCTGATCTGTGATCAGAATAAACTTTGTCAACTTTGAGACCGAGCTGAATCCAGACTCATCCCTGGAGCTGCCGACGAAAGAACACGTTAACTGTCATCAAATATAAATCTACGCAAAATGTGGCTCATTATAAGTAAGTCCCAAGGAAGCTATTTATAAAATTTGAAATGAATCCAACCATTAGTTTTGTCAGAGAAGGTGTTTAAAGAAATTGCTAACGAAGACGACGGATACGCCTTCACAATAGCTCATGGCCTATTGCCCGCTGACATAAAAAAGGCCGGAACAGCCATAAACACTGGCTCTAATGCAGTGTTTTTCAACCGTGGGGTCGCCTGGAATTTCTACAACATTGATTTAAAAAAAAAAAAATTACTTATAAAAAATATTTCATGATTTAATACATATTTAATTCTAATTAAAACACCGCACACTTTTCCTAACCAAAATCAAGTTCAAATAAAACGCAGGATATAATATCTGACATATCTAGATTGACCCGATCATGTGACCGTGTACTTTACGACGCTTCAACCTGCCCGGACGCCGTCGCAGTCACAAAACCAGATCGAACAGAGAATGGAATGACTTGTTGGCCCACCTGGCCCCAATAAGACACGTACAAGAGAAAAATGTCTCCGTTTTGAATGTCTGGGGTCACCGCAAATTTGTGATGTTAAAATGGGGTCACGGACCAAAAAAGGTCGGGAACCACTGCTTTAATGCTTTTGCGATATTGGAGGTTGAGGGCAGGGGAATTCAGCTGTTTGCAGTGTGTGCCTTCACCACCAGATGTCACTAAATCTCACACACTGAACTAAACATTAAACTAAAACAATAAGCTGTGACAGGTACAGTGTTTTGCTGAATGGTATTACACAACAGTTTAACCTCCACGTTTCCTTTCAGATTACTCATATATTTGCCCATTGAGCAGAATAAAAATACAGCCTTAACATTTATAAAACACCGTCTTTATGACAATATTAGATTTCACTTCTGAATATTGTTGGTTGAATGTGTTATTCACTGCTTCAATTATGTAACGTTTCCCTGAGGAAAAATAAAGTTCACCGTACTTGTAAGGCTCTTGTTTACTGAAAATGACTCAGTGCTCAGCTGTATTCTGCAATAGTACAATACTAATGACATTGTTATCAACTCTGCTGATGGCTCTACATCTTGTTTGATCTTGTTTGCTCTGTACTCAGATGAATCACTGCTCTCACTGCATGAGCTGCTCCCAAGTCAGCGGATTAGATCAAATGAACCAAGTATCAGCTGTAAACATTTTTCTTTTATTTTAATAAAAGAGTAAAGTTAGTTTTTATGAATAAAACTCATTAATGAGATGGAAATGCAGTGGAAATAAAATCAAGCCATATAAGCCTCTCAATCTGAAAATATGCAATGAATTATTTATCAAAGGTTGCGTTGCCTGTTTTAGAATCATGATGCATCATTCAAAGAGAAACATACACAATTTACATCAGACACTGCACTGTATGTTAAAAGTAAGTAGGGTCTCTTTGAGATAATGCAAATAAGATACACACAATAAAAAAAACGTGTCTATGTTATGGTGTTTGAATCTAAATTTATATAAATACTTAAATAAATAGCAGATTTTTTTTTTCCCTTTTTCATATTTTATGTTTCACAAATGCATATTGTCTGTTTTCTGTCTTCCCTTCACTTTATTTTTGCATTCACTGCTGTCAACTGCGCAACTTCCCCACAGTGGGATCAATAAAGTCTTATCTTTATGAAATGTCTCTATGAATGATTTTAAAAGTTAATGTTAACAACATTCTATTGACAAAGCATCGTATATGTGGGGCGGCCGTGGCTCAGGAGGTAGAGCGGGTCGTCCGTTAACCGTAGGGTTGGCAGTTCGAAGCTCTGTCCTCGTCTGTTTGTTGTGTCCTTGGGCAGACACCTCACCCTCCTTGCCTCCAGTGCCACTCACACTGGTGTATGAATGTTCGGTGGGGGTCGGAGGGGCCGTTTGGCATGAATTGGCAGCCACGCTTCCGTCAGCCTGCCCCAGGGCAGCTGTGGATACAGATGTAGTTTACCACCACCAGAGTGTGAATGTGAGAGCGAATAAATAATAGATCAATAGTGTAAAGTGCTTTGGGTGCCTTGAAAAGCGCTATAGGAATCTAATCCATCATTATTATTATTATTATTATTATTATTATCATTACTATTATTATTATTCTACATGGGATCCAGTTCCTGACTTTTGCTCCTCATATATCCATGTGGGATGACTGAGCCACAGCGTCACTCTTATCACTTCTCCATTCTCTATTATATCATATCATAACTCCCTTGCGTGAACTGCCAACCACTCGAGAGCTGTAGACAAGATTTAACAGAAGTCCGAATGAAAACTTTCATTCCCATCTAATACTACAGTGCTTATCTTCCAGTGCATAAACAGATTCATTCACTTTCCACTGTGCACCGATTTACTATGTTCAACCCACACTCAGCGATAAGTGCAAGCACAATGGAGGCCCCTCCATTATGTCACAGTGGGTCAGGACGTTGGAACTCCAAGTAACAAAGTGTGTGACGGAGGGAGGGAGACGGCCTTGGACTGTACTCGGTGTTTTCAGAGACACACGGAACATTTCAGCGGCTACTTCACATCTCATACTGTGTCGGCGCTAAAAGCACATCAGCGATACGTTTCATTCGCACGTATCTGACATGCACACAATGCTCATCTATTTTAATCAATCCAGCTGTCCACGTCTACCACATATCGCTGTAGTGTTATCAACAGAGGTAACGCACACATTTATTTCCTACTTTCACGGCTGCTTTCTTATGTTAGACTCCAGGACCGTGTGATGGTGTCTGAAGTTAAGTCCCGTTTCCACAGCACTTCATTTGGCTTCCATTCCGGAACGATGCCTGTGTAAAATGGTGGGATCGTTTGGTCCCACCTTTATCGAGGTTTCGCAAGGGCCTCAGGAGGTGGTAACAGAGTCGTGATAAAGGTGGACTCGTGATTCCGGAACGCTACGTAAAAGGAACACCTCTCGTTCCGTAACCGAGGTGTGGTTTTGATGACGTACAACGCCTGCGCCGGGGGGTGTTTAAAAATGAGCGCGGGCCTCGTACAGTAAACAAACATAACAACGCCACCTGAAAGATGTCGAACTAATGAGATGCTGAGATCCGCCACCTTAGCTTCCATATTTGTATTTATTTATTTAGTTACAGGACAGTGTGTATTGACATTAGTGACAAAGAACAAGATGCATGCACCAGATTCAGCAGAGAGGCTAATTTCCGTCTGTTGCCCTGGACAAACGACTAACGTGACAAACATCCCTTAGATTACAAAGTACTAATATTCTTCTCCGAGCTCCTAAACAATATATTTTCTATACCAATTTTCTACTTTAACCAATAAAAGCTGTCTGCTCTGGCTCTCACACTGCAATTTTCACAACAATCATAAGACCAATCTTTTGTTCCACATTTGAACCAATTTTCTCATGGCCTTCCTGAGATGTTTGGCTTATAAGATTTACTCAGACGCGAAGTCACAGTGACTTTGACATTCACCCGCCGAAACTGTTCAGCTCCTCCTCACGTCCAAGCTAATGTTCATGTTCAGGATGTCGAAGACGTTGAAATTTGCAACATTCTGTCAAATCGTCATTGAAACACTGGGTTTAGACATAATGGGAAAAACACCAAACCTACCCACCACAACGAGAAAAACATAATATGAAAATATATCGAAGCTGTACAGGACACAGTGACACTGATTAGTTTTAGTCTTTAGGTTATGAGATTGAGCACTATATAACAACGCCTATATTTGTAATTAAAATAATAGGTCGGCAGAGTTCTGTACCAGCCCTACACATACAATCATTTGCTAATTAAACCTAACATGAGCTACTTACGGTACATCATTCAACATCAGAACAATGTAAATGCACGTTTGTGTGAACATACACTATATAACACACAGCTCACTGAACAGCAGCTATAATTAATCGTTTATTGCATATGCACAAAATTAAGATTCAAAGCAGAAGGAGAACTGCTTCTATTAATACACCTGGACTGAACTCATTCTAGTCATCATCACAGCAGAGTGTTTTGGATATTTTGGATGTATGTGCGCTAGGATTTGCCAGCAGACAGTATTTTTCAAGGCTTCATCACAAATTCCAAAATGCAATCAATCCAACAGGACAAGTGCCCAGTCAAAACAGCCATTTCCAGCTGCTATATTGAATTCATCAAACAGAGCATTCAGTGATGTACCTCCCACTAATAAGCATTTTATTGTTTTGTTTTGTTTTTTTATTTGTAATGTGACATAAAGTGCATATTTCCAGGTATTACAAAAACACTTTAAAGGGCTCACATTTCTCTAAACCCACTTTTATTAGTCTTTGGTTCCTTTCTTTGTGCGTTTGGACCCTAATAGTTCATACAGTTTGAATTTGAACCCTTCAGGTGCTGCAAAGCTATTTTTAGATTCATTCCAGCAAAAATCAAGTGGATTTCTACATTAATTTGTTATGTATAACTTGTTACGTCACGACATTTGCGCAGTAAAAACTGAAAATATGTCCAAACTTTGAGCCGCTAGCAATTGTGGGCCCCGTGAAAGGTAAACGTTGTGGGCTAGGGGCAGCAGTTATACTCGTGGGGGTGCAGTCCATAACTAACGCTGGCGTGAAGCAAAAGTGAACTTAACGTGCTTTCATTGTCCAACTCCTGGCTTACATGAAATTTTCACAACTTCTAAAGCTGTATCCACTGGACCCCCTCCACTGCTCTATGGGCCCCCCGCCCCCCACAAACCCTGGGCCACATGAATTTGTCACTTTTACCCCGCCTTTACGGCACCCCAGACCTCAAATGTTCCATTGTTGGTTGCATGAACAAACTCAAGTTCCTGAACGGGACAGAGTGCACGGTCAACCACCTGGAGGGGGCGGGGTCATGTGCATTTAAAGGGCCGGCGCTCAAAATGACCAATCTGCTGCCATTAGTCAGAAATAAATTTGAAGACGGACCTGTGGAGTTGAATCAGTGAAGAATTCAGACCCAAGCAGAGCATTTACAGCTTATGGAGACCGCAAGGAAATGTTTGAAAATGCATAATTACATTTAAAAAAGCAAAATATCAACAATTCCCGAGGACCCCGAGTTTTTTTTTGTGTTTTTTTTTTCTTTTTTTGCTGGGACTGCTACCTGGAGATGTATTAGAGAAAGAAGACACATACCTCTTCTTATAATTGCTTCCAAAAAGGCCATTACAAGGAACTGGCTCAAAACTGATGCACCCCATGAGGATCAGTGGCTTTAATAGAGGAAATCTACTCTGTTGAAAGACTGACTTATTACCTACGGCTCAAGGAACAGATCTTCATAAAGCGCTGGAGAAAATGACTGGACTATGAACAAAACAGAGCATAATTACTACTGTCTGTCATTTGAATATTTTGTGTTCAACCAGTGACCCCTAGTTTCTGTGTTGTATTGTCTGTTGATAAAACAAATAAAAATAAAGTATATATATATAAAAAAAGCAAAATATCACTCCTTTAAGGCCTTTCACAAACTTGGGGTCAAGATCTGTCTTAATTTGTGGCAAGATTAACATATTAATCATACAATATGTGACTTTGTGTTCCTGAATCAAACAGAAGAGTGTTGTTCGTTGCTTTCCCAAGGCCACTCCTAACGCAGAGAGGAGTCCTCTGTTGTATGTGAGGTGGTTCTCAGTAATGAAAGCTTATAAAATGAAGTGAAAACATTCTCATTATCAAGTCAAAAGAACCTTTTCTGTGCACAAATAAGACTCAGATAGAGCAGATCAAAATGGAAACGTCACCAAGTCACATGTTTGAGTTGTTTTTTATTATTATTATTATTATTATTATTATTATTATTATTATGACTTGGTATCAGTTTTTCAGAGGGTGTAGGTCAGGGCTGTCAAACTCATTTTAGTTCAGGGTCCACATTAAGCCAAATTTCATCTGAAGTGGACCAGTGAAATAATAACATAATAATATATCAATAATGTCAACTCCAAACTTTCTGCTATGTTTTAGAGCGATAAAAGTAAAATTATGCGATGAAAATGTTTACATCTGCCAACTATCCTTTAAAACAATGTGAATAACAGGAACAAACTGAAATTTCTTTAGAAAACTAAGTGCAATTTTAACAATATTCTGCCTCAGTTTATCATTTCCACACGTTACAGATACAGTGGATCTACAAACACACAAAACATTTAATAACAGACAGAATATTGGTAAACTTGCACTTCAGACATTTCAAAATGTTCATATTTACTCAGGTTATTCACATTTTTATGAAATAATAGTTTGTTTTAGTGGAAATACAGTAAATGACATGAACATTTCTGCATTTACAAAGAGAAAAATGTGGAGTTGTGAGTATCAGATTCAGATATTTTTTTTTAACTCATGCACAGAGAAAAAAAAAAAAATTATACATGAGCAGTTTACAACAGATGTACATGAAAGGGAACCCCAAGGAAGCCAGAGTGCTTATACATAAAGGGGCCCAAGCAACCAACCACATCCTCACCCCATTCCCTATCAACCCCCACCCCCCAACGACATACCTACATATTCATCACCACCCACTCACGTGCAGCATCGACACACACCACACACAAGCATCCACACAATCACACACACACTCAGACAGCAACATTTAAAAAAAAAACACATGATTCTGACAGAGATTATATAATGCATAGGAAGACAGAAGTTTATTTCTAATTTTTTTTTTTTTGAAGGCAGAAAGGGATTGTGACAATTTCATAAACCCATCTAGCTCATTCCAAATCAAAGTATTTCTAGGTTATGATGTATTTTTATTTGTATTTTACTGATCCAACCCACTTGAGATTAAATTGGTCTGTATGTGGAACCTGAACTTAAAATGATTATCATCTTTGGTGCAATTTTTGCATTTCTCAAATTCATCCCAGGGGACCAGACTGGACCCTTTGGCGGGCCGGATTTGGCCCCCGGGCCGCATGTTTGAGACCCGTTTTGTAGACGTTCTTCATTGTCCGCCATTTGCACTGACTTAAGCACACGGGCGGGGAAAGAGCTTCACATCAGTTTGGATCATATTATCTGTATCTGTGTTAAAAAAAAGCATCCAAAAATCTGAGGAAAGTTACTTCTGATGCTGTTCACATTCATTTTACAACACTTGGACTTAGCACCTGAGCCAAATGGCTTAGGTGTAGCGTCTTGGCGGGGATGCTTCTCCAGAAATATTCTATGATAAAAAAGCGAAGAAACATCTTTAAAAGCTGCAGGCAGGAATCACACAGAACTCATCGCCATCTTTCAACTATTCCCCCTGCACATTGTGGGTGTAATGGAGATCAATAAAAAGATATTTGGGAGTGGAATGCTGCTGCACCTAAACCTTATAATGGTGGAGAAAACCCTGGCTGTCAGCGCTGGCCGTGACGGCTGACGTCTTACCAGATGACAGCGTTCTGACATCCTGTCCCCGACTCGAGGACTTGTCCATGAAGTGGATTAGACAGCAAAGTGCATTTATTCAACATTGTTTTGACAGTGGAATAGTCAGTAAAAGATGTAGACCTTATGGCAGTTCGTAATGTATTTTTATGAGTTTAGGGAAGCTGGTACATTTTTCTTTCGGGGTTTCGAGCTGAAAAGTTGTGGGATCCTCGGTTTTAGGTGAGACGTTTCAGTGGCCATCACACAGAGGAATGATCTTAGCGGCTACCGTCTGTGAGTGAGCGCTGTATACGGAGCAGGAAAAAAAAAGAAAAATCATCTGAATGCGCCGGTTACAGTTGAGCGGTTCTGTTGGCTTTCATGTGAAATTGCAAAAGTGAGTTATGACACACAAGCGTCTTGACAGAGACGTGATGCAGCCAGTAGTGGGAACCGTGGAGTGGGCATTCCATTTAGTAGAGCACATACTGGACCTCCTGTTATTCCATCTAACGTCCTATCAATGCAGAAAAAAAAAAAAAAAAAAAAAAACAGAAACAAACATAATCCATGACCTGCTGAGTGAAGTCAAGTCTGGTCAAAAAAATCTAACAAGTGGTGCCAGGCACGACAAACCCCGCCCCTCGCAAACATTTTACCTGATTTGCCCTATCTCTTATCATTGAGAAAGCACATATTTGGTGACCTTGACCTTTGACCTACTTTCACCAAAATTTAACGGGATCTATTCTGGACCACCTCACACCTTTCCTGAAAACTTCACGGAAATTGGTCTGGCAATTTTTGTGTCAAGTTGCTGACAAACAAACAAACAAACAAACAAAAAAAAACGAACCAAAAACAATTCCCTCGCCTCCCCTTCGGCGGGCGGGGGAATTACAATAATCTACACCAAACTCATACTTTTGGGTAGGTAATTACTTCTATTTTCAGGGAAATATATTTTGAAATGAGAAAAAAAAATTGTGAAAAAAACATTTGAGGTGTTTTCTGAGCGTGAATGTTTGTGCAGTGACACAGTTTAGTGCCGTCACTCTGGATTCATTTTATAAACTATAAATAAACTACATTTATTCCAAATACACTGATATTTGACTATCAGATTATTTATGTCCTATTCTAAACACACAATGTTTAAAATTAATAAATGCATGTATCTATGCAAAATACATTTGAATATAATGTTAATATTATTTGTATGTTGTAAATATTGTAAAAAAATGTATATGATATTGATAATTGAAATAAAAATGTTTAATTTAATATTTACTTTTGTTGTCCATCTGTGACTGCCATTTTTCTAAACTATTTAGGTCTGATCAGTATTTTTTCCTCTAACCACTTATTAGGTGGTAAAGTAGAGGGTTTAAAGTATACACTGAATACATTTGAGGAGGAAAATGTCAGATGAACTTCACTTTGGAATTCTTGCAAAAAACAGATGTCCATCTGTGACGCAGTAGTTTTTGATATTTTTCATTTAAAAATATCTGAAACTAAATGTTGCCCTTCGAGTCTGTTTAAGACGGCATTTAGACCTTTACCATTATGTAGAATATTTGTCTTAAACTCGTCTGGTTCAAACGTTATGAATCAAACAGTCGTGGGCGGTCCATCTGCGACGCCCTTGACCCCGCCCTGCTGCTTTTTTATCGATCTTTTCAAAATTATATTAGATGTATCCCTGGTCCATGCCCTTCCCTTCCACCAAGTTTCATGAAAACCTATGCAGGTATTTTCTGTTCAAGGACGTGAATGATTACATACCCTCCTCCTGATAGCGCTATAAATTAACAGTGCTGTCTTTAAATAATGCGTATACATTTTGGGTCCCGATAAGAACGGTTCTCCACGGGTGCTTTATTTCCACTGTAAACGCGCTGACGGTGAAATGAATGTCTTTAACCCTCCCACACTGGAGGAAAACTGCCTCGCTTGGTTCTTCAAATGTATTTTCATGTAGGAGTTAGAAAGGTGTGACTGTATTATTTGTAACTTTTAAGCCTTGCAGTCTTTTCAGATCTGTGCACAGAGAAATTTGAGATGATTGGGAAAGTCTTTGTTACAGTATAAAAAGCACAGCTGCAACAGAGTCAAAATTCAGCAGAGAAGTGACATTTAGGAAACTGCCGAGGTACTTACCAGAAGAGTATTTTTCTGTTTTTCCAGTTGCCTCTGTGGTTTTGTTTACTGGAGGAATAACAGTCTTTAGCTGTTATGACATTCACCTGCTGAACTGAAGTAAAGAATCCGTGCAGAGGTGTTTGATATGACCAACATCTTATAGAGTCCTCTGTAAAAATCTCATTCCACCTTTGTATTTGCTGTTTTTCAGGGTTGAAATGAGCATACTTACCTATTTCTTATTCTCTTTTCTTCAGATACAACAAGAAAATACAGGGAATATGTGCAGAATCTTAAAAAAAAACTCAACTGTAAATGGGTTGTAAAGGTTAAAATCGGTATTTATTGTGACCTCTGACCCTATGATAAGAAGCAGCACAAACAATTAGAAACATCTGATATGTTTTGAATGAAACCTGGTTTAAAGCATCGGAAAATGAATGCTGTAAATCTCAAACACACAGCTGTTCTCAGAGTCCCAGTATAACCTTAGGGGGACCTGTATGTTCAAGAAATCAAAGGCAAGGACCGACACAAAAGGCAAACGCATATCTGTAATTGGTGTAAAATTATGGAATAACCTTGATAAAGAAGTAACAACATGCACATGAGTCACCACATTTAAATGGACGTTTAAAACTAAGGTATTCAATAAAAATAAAATATTAGGATAAAGTAAGCCAATTATCAGTATTACCCTAAGGTTTTGCTTAGATTATATTGTTTTATTTAAATTATTGTTTAAAACTGTGCCATCTTATCTTGTTTTGTTCCTGCAACTGTCCTTCTTGTAAATAGCGTAGGCATAAATAATCTTTTGCTTCAGCCTACGTCTTTTCGTCCATGTTTAATATAGAAATCCAAACTGTGTATATGTATATATCATGTTCTGTTAAATGGACAAATACTACCACAACATTGTTTGAATAAAATGGTTAAAGACATGTTAAGAGCAAAGGGACGTCACATTAAATACTAACATTTTGGTTTATAGAAGCTGTTTTTTCACAGAATCTTTAGTTTTTTCCTGCTGTTCATACTCGTATATCAGATCGGATCTAAATACACAGACTAATGCATATGCGTTAACGTTAGAACTTTACTAAACCAACAAACAGAATGTAGAACTAGGACTTTTACACAGGACTGCATGTAAGATGGCGGTCATATCAGTAATTTCATATCAAAATAGCAGTTCACATAGTTACATATACCTTATTTATATAAAAGATTTGTCATGATATTTGGAAATTAAAGTCTCAGAAAGACAAACCATATGAAGTGCACCCACTCCAGCTACAGTCCCACAGCCTCTGTGGACTGGCCGACATGACTCTAGTGGAAGTGATAAAAGACCCACTGACACTCGGACAGGGTAACACATTTAGACGCAAGATACCCCCAGAACACTGCTTTCAACACATAGGGTGGTTTGACAGAGGCTTAAGAAAAGAACGGAATGGAACAGAACAGAACAGAATAGAATCCAATACAGTACAACAGAATAGAACAGAATAGAATAACAGAATAGAATAGATAAGAATATATTACAACAGAACAGAACAGAACAGAATAGAATAGAATAGAATAGAATAGAATAACAGAATAGAATTGAAAAGAATATATTACAACAGAACAGAACAGAA
>JAPQRP010000002.1:7838069-7848111 GCA_037367295.1 Apogon hyalosoma
GGTACAAACTGGAAGATTCATACAAACCCATCTTTCAAAAGAATCTTTGTGACCGAGGCATTAGTGCTCTTTCCTTGAAAATGACAACATCCGGTCTCAGAAAACGAAAAAAAAAACCCAAAAAACTGCTGTTTTTGGTCCGTTTTTCCATTTCTGCCAGATAGTAAATTTCTTTTTTTTTGTTATTAGGAAGAGAAAATGAAAATCAATCCATTTTTTAAATTTTGGTTCATCTGTTTTGACACTGAAAAAACAAACACCTTGAAATTCAATTTTAACTCCTGTATTTTAAAACAAAAATCAATTAAGCACTAGTTTTTCTTTTCTTTCCAAAAAGAAAATCCAAACACCAAAAGATACACTGACCGATCTCCCAGGTATTGTTGTTTTGTCTGATACAGTGCGTCCACGGTCGACAATCTAAGTAGAAGCTACTTTGCGTAACACACGAAGAAGCCAGTAACTTCCGGGTCAGACCAAATCGATATCGAAAATGTCAACATGAAACCCCACATTTGGTCCATTCGCATGTTTCCAATTTTTAATTTGTGTGTACAATCAAAAGAATGAAAAACAACTCATTTTTTGATTTTTGACTGGTATATGAATAATGAAATAAGTCATTTTTTTGTTTTCCAATTGTGGATTCTCAGCTGAATATGAAAAGAACAAATGATACATGGATTCTCCTCCTCATCCTCCTCCTCGTCCTCTTCCTCCTCCTCCTCCTCAGCGTGACTCGCCTCTACATGCACACAGAGACCCCGCTGTCTGCTTTTGGAGATGCATTTGTTTCAAACTTCCAAACTAGAGCAGACACAAACTCAGTCCAAACAGAAGCAATACATTAGCAAACACCCTTTAGCGAGCCGAACACTGTGTCCTAATAGTATTTTAAAGTAGCTGCACTTGGCAATCCATCATGGAGATAGCAATCTCAGTCTGTCCCCTCATAGTGCAATAGACTTACCAGCATCACATGCACCGGCACCTCATGCGCGTTTATACAGCAGGTAATTCTGAAGCGCTTGGAGATTCAGCGTGATGCAACAAAATAATGTAAAACGTATTCAATCTAGATTTGATTACAAGTAACGTTAAACTTTATCTGGAAGTTTTATCAGCCCGCTACGAAATTGGAGAAAAACCCCAGGTTGATGGAATGCACTTTAGTCAAGATAATGTCATTAAAAAGGAAGCTGTCTGGAGTCTTTTACAAACACCTAAGGTTGATGAATTCCTGCAAACCCGTTGATTTGAATTTCAGAGTATATTTGGGCGCTTCTACGCAACTGGGTTCATTTCAGTACCTGTGCTTTTTAGACCCAATAATTACTTAAGTTTTATTTCGAGCACATAGAATCATCAGATAACCAAGAACCATACAACATGGTCAAACAAAAGTTTCCGGCACTTGAAAAGGAATGGGAAGAAGTAAAACTTATAGACTCCACCTCCTTTTTACAAACTAATAATTAAATCAGTTCCGCTTCCTTTGCTTTGTTAACGCACTTATTTTCTGTATATTTTTCCAATAAACACAAAACATCCATACAAACCATTCACATACACTTTTTTTAGTCACCTTACACACAATCAGATTTGCATAATCAACCGTTTTTAATATAAACAATCATATTTATATGCACTTTAAATATTTACTACAAATACAATGATTAATAAATGTGATAATATCTCTAATCATGATAGTCTGTATTAATTATTTACAACATTATCTTATTTTATGCATTCTTCTATATTCTAAGTAGAAAATAAAGAGAAATAAAAGTGAAATTTAGATAGTACTGCTGCGATTAGTCAACTTAGTAGACATAGTCGACCATGAAAATTAGTCATCGGCAATTCTTTTAGTCAACATGTCGTTTTATTATTGACCTATTTATTTTGGGTCTCCCTCTCATCTCAAACACAGTAGGAATGGAAAGAGAAAGAGAGAAAGAGAGAGAGAGAGAGAGAGAGAGAGAGAGAGATCCCCGTCCTATAAGCACCTTAAGTCTCCCCCGCCCGCTCTAGTAAAATGGGTGCAAAATAACAAACACTTTATTTATTTTTTTTATTTCTTGTTTAGAGTTGTCAACTAATCAAAAAATTTGTCGAAAGATTTGTTGTTAGAAAGTTAGTCATTAGCGGCAGCACTACATTTAGACATATTTCCCGAATGATGACCTCAGATAAATGCAAAAATGTATACTCTTGCTCCGAGCCATCTCAAAATTTATGAATTTGTAATAAAATATTGGGGCCAAAAATAGGAACAAAATTGGTACAGTTAAATCTCCCTAGGTGTCAGTGCATTAGATTAGAAAACATGGCTGTAAATGGTCTTATATAGACTATAAATAAAGACACTGTGTTAAATTTGATGATCATAGTGGTTTTTGTAATCCAGACATGTGGGTTTTTCATGAATCTCAGTCTCATTTGAGGTTTCATGTGTAACCCATCGTGTCCACTCACGTCACATGCAGAACCTGCTCATTTAAACACATGATTTTGCAGCAGCTCTGTCTTGTTTATATATATATAAACACTCTGTCTTATATAATTAGTTCGATTCCCCACATGTATCTGTGAGAGAATAAAGAGATGTTAAAAAAAAATTAGTAGCTGATAATTTTCGTGTCCCTTTATCATGTTACATGTGATTTAAAAAAAAAAAAAGAAAAATAACATAAAAATGTGTTTTATCTGAAAAATTGTTTATTTTATCTCAGTAAGTATTTATTTTTAAAATAGACCCAAAGTGCTTCCAAACTTGCTCCATAACATTAGTCTACATCTGGTTTGAATTTTTAGCCCCATGTCCTGTTTTTAGGACCAGTTTCATAGAAGAACCCTTTTACACGTCATAGAAATGAGCAGTGTAGTCCAGGGTATACAGCAGTATACGTTGTACACCTACTTATTTTTCACTCATCATTACATATACCCACTTCCACATCCCCTTGATGTGAAACATTCAGTTGTATCTGCAACTAAAATTGCCCATTTTTCTCCTCAGGTGCCGAAGCCATGACCCGCCCTACTGTGCCTCTAATTGGCCAGTACTCAGTTCCTTCACTGATTAGGATTGGTGAACTTAAGGGATGAGGACTAATGAGTGCGCTGGCCACCTCTGGAACCTGATTGGACAGCTCAGGTGGCAGGTCCACCCCAGCTGATTGACAGGTCACTGCACGTCTCATTGAAAGGTGTGTGATTTTTGGAAATATGAACAAGAAACGCAGAAAAAAACATCTTTAAAGTGAGTGACACGTATCAAGAGAACCTACTGTTATGGAATACATAATTCTGAGGTCAGTTTGAAGGCGGTTTCCAAATGAGTCACTGTTTTAAACTACTGCCCATATGACTGCACATGTAGAGAAGAGATGTTATCGCCAATATTTAACTGTGTGAGCAGGCTAATGTTATGAAAGGCAAACGTTATGAAAGGCTAACATTATGAAAGGCTAACGCTATGAAAGGCTAGTGTTAGGCTAATGTTATTAAAGGCTAACGTTATGAAAGGCTAATGTAATGAAAAGCTAACATTATGAAATACTAATGTTATGAAAGGCTAATATTATGAAAGGCTAACGTTATGAAAGGCTAATGTTATGAAAGGCTAATGTTATGAAAGGCTAATGTAATGAAAAGCTAACATTGTGAAAGGCTAATGTTATGAAAGGCTAATGTTATCCTCTGTTTGCCTCATGTTGAATACATTTACATTCATGCAGCTGCTTGTGTGTCCAGTTAAACCTACAAACTGCCCCTGATCAAGTCATGATATTTTGTACCAGCTAGCAAATACTACTGATGCTTTTTTTGGGTAAGCTAAATATAGTAGTCTTACATGTAAGGGCGTTTTTCTGGACTATTTAAAACAAACAAACAAACAAAAACAGCTAAATTTGAGACTATACCCACTTCTCCAGGGACCACCACGAGAAAAAAAAAAAAAAAAAAAGAGATGAAACTAACTTGGAAAACAGTCTAATGGACACAATACAGTGTCATTAAAAACCAATGAAATGAGCCACGAGATCTTCATAGGTATGTGTTTTTTTTGTTCGGTTTGACAATATAATCTCGCCGTGTCTGCAAAGCCTACTGAAGTGAATATAAGTGATTTCAGCAGAAGGGGAGAACATGTTCAGACAGACCCATGCACAGACAAACATCACACAGAAAAGATATGTCAAAATGAAAAATAGACCAATTTCTTTTCATCTGTATTTTTTCTTCTTCTTTCCTTTGTATGCGAGAAAGTAAAGTTTTCTTTCTGTATTTCCTTTTCTTTTGATGCACAGAGATGATGAAGGCATCCTTTATTCTCACACCGCTGCCTTGACTGAGTGATGTTTTGTTCAGAAATGTGTTAATATTTTCATTTGCCTGATTGCATTGTGAGGAAACACTTTTAACTCTGGGGAAACGAAAGTGAGAAGAACAGTTTGGGTGAGATTTTCAAATGGATCCCCAGGCCGCAAACCTTTGTAATTGAACCTGAGATATGAGGAGGGGCGGCGCTGATGCCAGGTGCATACTAAAAATAGTGCTCTCTCATTGGACCCTCTCCTAGGGATGCCACTTTCGTCATGCATTATGCATATATGCAGATCTGGGACAAGGAAATGGATTACTTGAAAGGGCACCTGTGGTACTCAGTTCAAAGATATCACAACAGGGGAAATGAAGTAAACTGAAGCTATCATTTAACCAACGCACAGCTGCGTATAGAACAGAGGCAGCCTCAGACACTTCTGTATTCAACAGTGGAGGTTGACTAATGGGGGATATTAAAGGCATATGCAGCATACAGGTTGATGGACCACACTGGATTGGTTTTCTTTACAATTATTAACACTTTATCTGATGGTTAAGCGTCATCTGCAATAAAATGCTAATTACCACCATGTATTTCTCACTTCACAATAGAATTTTTACATTGTATTTGTTTGAAAATCAGTGTCAATGAATAGCATTATTTACAGCAGAACAATAGGCTCTATTTATTTCAGTGTTATGGACAATTTACAATGGTAACTGATTAGCTTGGTCAGAGACAATAGATCATGGATGAATATATGTGTGTGTGTGTGTGTGTGTGTGTGTGCGTGTGCGTGTGTGTGTGTGTGTGTGTGTGTGTGTGCATGTAAAGTTATTCGGAGGTTCATGTTTTTCTAGTTTGCTGGTCTTATCTCTTTTACTGTGTTGTTTTTCTATATTTTAGTCTCTTGGCTTGCATCTAATAATAATAATAATAATAATAATGGATTAGATTTATGTAGAGCTTTCCTATTAATGCATACTCAAAGCGTGTACAGTGGATCCATTATTCGTTCACTCTCACATTCTCCCTCTGGTGGTGGTAAACTACATATGTAGCCACAACTGCCCTGGGGTAGACTGACAGAAGTGTGGCTGCCAATTTGCGCCAATGGCCCCTCCGACCACCACCGAACGTTCATATGCATTCATACATAGCAAGTGGAGGCAAGTAGGGTGAAGTGTCTTGCCCAAGGACACAACAGCACGTGACTGGGACAGAGCAGGATTGGAACCGCCAACCCTTTGGTTATTGGACGACCTGCTCTACCTCCTGAGCCATGGCCGCCCATAAAGTTTATCTAGTAGTAGTTTAGTATTTCAGTTGTATCCTGCTGTGCCCTTCTAGTTTATCTGTCAAAACACATTGTAAACTCAGTTTTTATGGTGCTATAGAAATAAAGTTATTATTATTATTAGTGTTATTAATACAAGGCTTTATTCACAATACTCTTGTTACTGAAGCTATATACCTTACATGGCTGGAGGAACACATTCACAAATAACAGTCAAAAAAGAAAACAGGGTGTATTATGCATTTTTATTGAGCAAGAAATTGCTCCAGAGGAATGAGCTACATTTTGCAGTTTTGACATTTTTCATTATATTTAGAACGTAAACTCTATTTTGCCAATTGGCCGTCACCATGAAGGCTTTTTGGAGCCAGAACACACCATATTTGGGTAAAAGAGGGGGTGGTGCATGATGGTGAGCACAGTAAACACTGAGCAATAAAGCTGGGTTACAGTCAGTCGTGTTAATGGAAGCTATTAAGCATAACTACAGTCAAATTGTCTGTCAGGAAAAAAAAAGTTTAATAAATTACACAGAAACTCCTAAAGTTTGATTCTGCAGGTGAGTAAGCCGTTTAATGATGGACCAGTTCACTTATAAGATGGTCCCATTAAATGTGACAACAATGACTCCTGGAAGAAAAAGAGGCAGAATATTTAAAGAAGAGTCCAGTGTAAGTCAATGGAGAAACTGCCTTCTAGTGGCCATCAGCGGTATTACGCTTTCAAATACTCTGATGCTTCATCTTGGTTTTTCTAATAAAAGTACCTCATGTTTTAAGGAAAGGGATATTTAATTTTGACAAAGCATTTCCTGTCCTTTCAAGTGAGCCACTGTCCAACCATGTCCTCACATTTGAATAATACAAAAGACCGATTACCTGACACTCTTAAAATAATTTACATACATAACACTGGCAAACAACATCCCACTGATGACATCAGGTAATTCTACCGATAGAAAGGCAGCACCAATCCGATATTAGGACCGGATATTGGTCCCCGATATCCATATTTTAGCGGGATCACAGATCTGTAAAAGCCACCAATCCGTAAAACCGATCCTTCCCCTTTAATTTTTTTTCGAAAAGTAACACAACATACCAGTATGTGGAGGATGTGGTAGGTTATGTAGATCTGTAGATAAAGCTGGGGGAAAGTCAAAGTGAACTCCCCTCACCTTATCATTGACTACCTGCTGCTGCAACCGGGGAGGGGGTGCTGGATGATATGACCCTTCCCCCCCCGTACCTCAATCCGTGAGCACAGGGGGGATATGTGCCAACCGATTTATACTGTGGTACAACAGTGCTCACTAACTCGATGATGTCACTCTTGACGACATCAAGACACCCCCCCCATTGAGAACCTCTGCTGTAAATCAACAATGTCGGATCGGATCGGTACTGGGTATTGACTGATATGCAATGCCCCAGCATCAGTATCGGAACTGAAAAAAGATCGTGCATCCCTAACCGAGAACTATGCTCCGTGACAATGCTGTAGCTAAGGTTTGGTTATGCTGACGGAACCTAAATAACTGGATCAGGGATGGACTATAAGTACAAAATTTACGTAATACAATAAACAGCATTCCAATGATAGAAAACAGAAAGAAAATACGCACCCTGGTCTTCTGTAAGTCTATGTAGTTGTTATTCTGCCACATCTGTTTCCTTCTGGTTTCACACAAAATGTACATAAAAACCATTTGATCTGATTTCACCTCATGAAGTATTCTTCTGGTGAGGTCAGGCTGGTCCAACAGATGCATTAGACCAATACTATCACAGTCTTTGCTGCAGTGGAACGGACATGGGCTCCAGCTCTATTGCACAGATGCTGAGCACAACCACATCAGCTCCTCATCAGACCCAGTGGAGTAAATGGGAGTTCAGCGGCTCGCTGATGGACCCACCAGCTCAAACTGTCAGAGGCCAAACAACTTGACTTCCACTGTTCATTCACATTTGTCAGACCAGTCGAGGAGTCAAAGTGGTGACTTCTCTCACCACTAAAAACCAACCTACCCCTCGCCACATGCCATGACACACACCCAGCTGTAATGAAACACTTTAGTGATTCATTTAAGCCTTTTATTCTGCATCTTTCAACACATGCTTCCTTCTCCAACAGCCACTCAGTGTTATAATAGGTTTCATTCACAGAAAACTGCAAAATTATTTAACACAAATACCTCGAAGGTTGAAGAATAACAGTAATATACGCATGTGTTACATATTCCACATCATAACCACATCATTTTAATAACATAATGATTTCTGCACACTTATTTATGTATATTTCTTTAATTATCATACTGGTAATATATTGTCCAGTGCATATTGTACAAATTGCTGTTCTAATTGTGTTTAATATGTATTAGGGGTGTAACGGTTCACTCATTTGTACCAAACCGTTTTGTTCCGGGGCCTACGATATAATACAGAGGTGTACCGAACCAATACATGTAACCTATGTAAAGAACCCAAACACTCTGGAAGCAAGCAGAACCAATGTGCAGGGTTTCCTCTGTATGCATTCAGCAGTGGTGAATTCTCAACGCCGACGCAAAAAAAACCCAAAACATGACAACAGAGAGTATAACAGAGGCGCAGACGCCAGGGCGGACATTCGAAGCATGTTCAGTTTCACTGTTGGTTTTCGGTTTGTTGCAGCTTTGTGGCACAAAAGAGTCCACAGGTTCCTTTATCACAAAAAGGGTTTTATTTTTTAACTCAAGTTGGTCAAATCCAGTGAACCTGCTCCTTCACCGTGCTTCTGCTGGCGTTACTGTGAGGTCACGTTCACTGCACCTCAGGGAATACTGTGAGGCGTTCACAAACATTGCCGTAAACGAACACTGAACATTCAAAATACAAAAATACATAAGATCTGTTCATGTACAAATGACTGAACAATATTTTGTAGAAATGCAGGCAGTAACGCAGCCCTCCTCCCACCCCACCCCCCGGCTTCACAGTACCGAAAGTGTATCAAAAATGTATCGAACTTAAGACCCCTGTACCAAACCGAAATTTTTCTTTACAGTTACGCCACTAATATGTATATTTGCTCTATAAATATATTCAGAGTTTTAAATATATATATCTTTGTATATTTTATATTCATGTACATTCTGTGCCAGTGTTTCTCAAACCATATCCTCTGGGGACCCACTTTTTAAAGATGACAAAACATCACCATCCAGAGTTGGCCTTATCTATAAATGATGACAAGAGTGAATTTGTGTACAAATAATTGTTTCTGAAAATTTTATTTCATTTCCACTTCACTGTATAGTTTTGATCCAAGCAGGCAAACCAGCCACTTGATAGAGATACGTGTTTGATAAATCATAACAAGCTTCTAAAAAATAAATATAAGTGGGAGTTACTTTATAAAGGAGATCACAAAAATACATTTAGATGAGACAGGTTCTTGTTTTTGTCTTTCATTGATAAAAGAAACTGAACATATGGTTTCCTTTCTTACTAAGTTCACTGATGAAAGAGAGATAATCCGAACGATACTCAGCCACAACGATAACACTCAGTACTATCAAAAACATGCTTGATTTTTTCCCCAAATGCGTGAAATGCAGATTAATCAGAAAACCCAAATAAAACCTCCTGTGACGCACATGTGAGCTGCATTTTTCTAGCATAATATGACAACGTAGTCACCTTAGTCAGCCCACTTAAGATGGAATCAGCGTACAGAGAATCAAAACTAACTACAGCTCCAACAAATACTTGGTAAGTTGTCGAGTACTAAATTGATCAACAACTATTATGACAGTCGACTGATCAGTTTAAGTAGTTATAAAACAAAACATCTCTGATTCCAGTTGGTTAAACGTGACTATTTTCTGTTTCTTTTCCCCCTCAGTGACAGTAAACTGAATGTGTTTGGCTTATGAACCAGACATCTGAAATGTCATTTTGGGATTAGGGAACACTGACTGATATTCAATAGCTTTTGACAATTCACAGGCCAAACAACTAATACTGCAGAACCAGAAATAGACTGCTGTTGTTACTGGGTTGCCAGAAAATCTAGAACAATAATATGAAGTGCACATTCATTTTCTGAATTAAAATAGGAGGAGAGTGCCTGTAGGGGTTGATACATGTTGACCTATATGAAACAGAGGGGAGGAAAGATGTCCATAACAACAAAACAATTACATAAAAGATGCAAGAAGATCAAAATGAATAAAATATGCAACAAGATGTGAGAGACAAAACCAAAGAGAAATGACCTGAGCAAGACGTAAAACATGGAAGAAGACATGAAAGCCATGATAATTTGAAAGAGATGTAAATATAAAAGACCCAACAAGATGGAAAAGGTTTTAGGATATGATAAAATATGCAATAATATATAAAATATAATAACATATTAAAGTTATA
>JAPQRP010000002.1:7870561-7885752 GCA_037367295.1 Apogon hyalosoma
TCATTGTTCTGACAAAAACAGTGCTTTTATTCATTCCATGTTTTCTTTTCTGTCTGTTTTAGTCACATGATCCACACGGGAGTTAGGACTGGATTGCATAACCACTGTTTTTGATGACTTTTGATGGTGTAATCATTTTTCCCGCGACTGTATATGAGAATTCCAACTGTTCACTCTAAGCGTTTATTCAAGTGTAAGACAAATTAAAAGAGAAAACTGGCTTCTCTGTGATTGAAATTCACCCGTCACCCGTCTGAACTCACAGCATTTCTCATTGCTTCTGAATGCATCGCATATCTAATTTTATGTATAACACCACCTGGCTCTTTTTTCATCTATTAATATAAGCAGTCAGGTAAAGCTGAACTCGCTTACACTGAGAGAGCAGCACTGCCAGATGGAAAATATTAAATAATCATACCAGAAGCTTGGTCAAAAAATTATGTTTGCAATATATATTTAGAATAATAATTATGCCACAGGCTATAAACATAATGCAAATTAAATAGAATGCTTAAATGTAAGCAAAAATGACAAGCATAATTATTCAAAATTAAACTGTATCTGAAAGTTAAACAACAATGTAGTCAACAACTTTGATCTAAAAAAAATTAAGAAAAGCACTAAAAACAATGAGCTGCCTCTGACAGTTTTTTTTCTCTTGTGTTGTTTATATTGTTATATTTTTTATGACAAATGTTGCTTTTGTTTACTTATTTTGCACAACTGACTGTTATTTTATTACTGACTATTTTACCACAAATATTTGCGTGTAATGGAAAGTATTTTTTGTGTTGTTGACATTGTTATATTTATATTTTTGTTACATTCTTGCTTTTTTGTTATTTTGCACTGGCAACTTTTTTCTTAAACAATTGTGTGTAAGTAAAAGTAGGGTTATTTTAATATTTATATACTGTTAAATTGCTTCATTTTGTAGTTAGTTAATAAAAAAAACTTGTTTATTTGCCTAAAATCTTTGTCCTGTGTTGTAACATAATCATAATCAATCAACTAAAGGCAAAATCACAAAATTATTCAATGATCATGACATTTAAAGTAAAAAGTATTCGTGTCGGTGATACTGGCCCTGTATTTCCTTGGTATCGGATTGATACTAAAATTCCCAGTATTGCCCAGCATTTATGATTAGTGCCAGTCTGCCACATTGCATTGTGGGTACTGGACATTTTACTCGTTGTGTTCTGTTTTATTTGCAGGAGTTCGGGGGGGGGGGGGGTTGTGTTAATGTTTATTTAGGTTAATGTGTCTGTTTTACAATGTTTATTGGCCTTTTTATGTTTTTTTTTGTTTTTTGTTTTTTTTATTAATGTGACACCATTAGTCCAACCTGTATGCAGAACAATGCCCAACCTGACTGACGCTGTGAAGCTACTATTGTATAACTGATGGGAGGACATTGCCCTTTCAAAGTAAAAGCAGTTCTTAGGGTGATTGGAACCCGTGACGCAATTTTTCTCCTTTCAAATTGAAAAGCGTGACAATAATACACTTTATCATTACAAACCAAAGACCTACTTCAAGAAATTTCTGGAAATCATCTCATGACCCCACCTTGAGAACCCCTGCAATTCTGCATTGTTTCAATATTAGCATAGGATGCAAACTGATGAAGCAAATAACACTGCAGAAAAGTAAATATTAATGCATTAAAGAGTAATTTTTAAACTAAATTTGGAGTAAAAATAGCTCTATAAAGTGTAATCATATTACTGTAACAGTGGGAAAACACCACAGCGGTAAATATTTTTACACATTTAATTATTAATTTTGACACTGAATTGAGTAGAATTAACTCTGAAAATTTGACACTGACCATAGAGCAACTTTTACTCTATTTGTGAGTGGGACCAAATGTTATCTGAAACAGAGTTCAATTCAACTCTCTAAGAGTTAAATTGACACTGTGTTTTTACTGTGTAGTTACCAATAACCTTGGCCAAACTGGTCATGTTTGTGATAAACTGTAACAGTGAAGAGGGAAAGTGTAGCCCTACAAAACAAAAAAAAAAAAAGACTTGTAAAAAAAACATTGTACATAACTGTACAAACTCTGCGTTGTTGCATCAATTCGCTCTGATTTTTCTTGCCGTGTGTACCATTTATGTCTTATGGTATTACACATATGACTAATAGAACACTTTTCCCACTGAATAAAAGGAAACTGACTTTAATAAACACATAAGCTGAGCATGAAAGTTGACATAACATTAATGCTACAAACCAAACCAGCAACAGAATGATTATATTGTTATGAAATACAATAATTGCACTATATAGATCTAATAATGGCCCTGGGTTAATGTATTTATTATAAAATGACTAAAAAATTTTGATAACAAAGGACAACCATGCTCATGAGTCATTGTGTCTCTGCTGTAACTGGCTGGAAAAACATCACATTAACATTTACAGAGAATATGAATCATGTTGGGAAATGCATTAAAATGAGCGTATGCAAATTTATTATAACTGCAACTAGATGTAAGAGTCAGGAAATTATCATACCTCTGACAATACTGAGAGATCATTACACATCAGAGGTAAAATTATTGTACAAATACAATAATTATTGCACATCTGGCAACACAGGTTTCAGACTGAAACAGCTGCATCTTTTCAGCCACAGTATCTGTCAGTGCATAGCCATTACAAAAACAAAAGCACAAATCTACAGTGGATTTCTGGTGGAGGTTTAAATATTCACTGGCCTCAGGATTCCATTATCTTGTCCGCACTGAAATGCATCCTCAAGAAAGAACGGAGAAATTTCCACGCCGCTACGACTTACACCCAAAATATCTGCCAGGTACTTCTGCGTTTTGTTGCGGACTGCCACCAGAGACAAAGCGTACATGTTTCTGCTAACGTCGGAAGGCAACAGTGAATGTGCTCGGTTAAGTTTCCTGACTGTGCTTCCACCCACACCTCCTTGTACTGGGTGCAGTTGCATTGCCTTCCTCAGCCGGTGGAGGGATCACACAGGCTGGGCAGGATAATCCTCATTGTGCTAATCTGAGAGACTAGCCTCTGGGATGCTACAAAATTGACTCGCTAAAAAAGTGAGCTTTGCTGCTTGGCTTGAACACCCCCCCCCCCGACCACAAAACATAAACAAACTGGCATTTAGTTATCTTGCCGTTCAGAATGGCCTCACCTCACCAAAGCAATCCTGATCCAAATTGAAAGGGACAACCTTAGGCCTGGAAAGAGGTGAGTCATTTGAGTTTTGTCCATATTCTTCCCCCAAGGTATCAACATGACATACGAGCTTGAGGAGACGTTAAGCCAACAAAACTAACTCCAGAAATAGCAAAATGCTCCAGAGGAATCTAATGAATTAATAGCACCATATTTGTGTGCATGTTTGATTCTAGTGGATGAAACTAGTCTGCACCAGGCAACAGGGAGGCAGGTTTGGACAAGCACAAAAACACAAATCCATATTTAACAAGCACAGAACACAAGCAGAACAAGCGTCGTAGCCAGACAACTCTTGGTTTCTTGGTACGACTGAATACGCGTCTCGGGTCAGTGAGCAGTTAGTAACGGTTTCTCCGTTGTGGAATGGTGAAATTCAATAGTCTTGCTTATTTTGCATTAAAGGCGGGGAAGGAGATCTTGGAGAAACGGTTCGAGCGAGCTACATTTTGAAAATACACCATTCAAAAGTCCAAACCTCTTTCTTCAGACATCTCCCCGAAGCCACGCCTCCAGAGTACGGGCACGCGCTGTGCTTGTTCCCGAGCGCTGCATAGCATCAATGGCTCGGCTTCGGCCCCAGCTCCAGCTCCAGCCCTGGCTCTGGTTCCAGCTCACGGATCCACGAGTACCTCATTCAGTCTCCTCCAACACCCCCGCTCTTACAATTCTACCCCCGGGTGAACTTTCCATCCTAATATTGCTAATATAACTCGCCAAGCTCTGGTTTCATTTCCTGTACCAGTGCTCCAAGCCTCTGAAAACGCACGATTCATGCCCGAAGAGGGGTACGCACAAAGGGGGGAGGGACAAACGGCAGTTGAGTTTGATTGACATATCACCATTCAATTATTTTGATCGGGCCCTTAAAATGATTGGATGGTGTTTTTTTCAGTCCTGTCCAATCCACAGGTGACTAAAATTGTTTATTTTGTGTTAGAGCATTTAATTAATTGGTTGGAATCGGGGTGTGAAGGGAATTTTAAACAATATAGTAAAAAAAATGCTCCAGGAAAACATCTCCTACCCCACCTTTAATGAAGGCGCAGCACAAAACCCACACCACTACAAATTAATCATAAACTAAAAATAAGAACACTGCAATTTTGTTTTTGGCACCGCAGCAAACTAGTCTGCATTGGATTCTTAACATGGCTTCCAAAACCCAAGTGTAAAGACTCAGTAATCCTTCATTATAGCTTTAGTTCTTAACAACACTCAATTAACGAGGGGAGACTTTATTTTACAACAATTCAG
The DNA here is from genome assembly GCA_037367295.1 of Apogon hyalosoma. Lineage (NCBI taxonomy): Eukaryota > Metazoa > Chordata > Actinopteri > Kurtiformes > Apogonidae > Apogon > Apogon hyalosoma. Next base: position 7,875,041 of record JAPQRP010000002.1, read on the forward strand.
GGGGTCTTTACAAGAGTTGCCTGGGACGTTCACAACCTCACACATACTAGCAGATTTCATCAGGAGGGTGTTGTCACCAGTAGACAGAGCCATTACACACTATGGTCTGGTGAGCAGCGTTATGACGCAGTTTTAAGGAATAGATCACTCATCCCTACAGCCCCAGACGCATGTGAACACAGACAGATTAGCATTTTATTAGAAGAGGAAGACATTATCGACTCTGCAACTAATGGGCTTCTTTTCGATCTTGTCTTTTAAATGCACTTTTTAAAAACATTTTAATGTCTTGTTTTATTCTATTTGAATTTTAATGAAATATTTTAATATAATTAATGTCTTGCTTTTATCCTGTGAATGCAAGTGTACTTTTCTCATTTCTAGTCCAAATATCTCATCACACTTAAAATAAGACATAATCACCTAAAGAGGAACTTTTCAGTGAGATATAAGAACTGATTTTTAGACAATAGATCTAGAAAATCTTATTTCAAGAAATCCTACCAGATAATTGTCACTTGTTCCAGTGGCAGATTTTTCTTTCTTCTTTTTTTTTCGTAATTCAAGATTTTTTTTTCTTAATTAAAGTTAAAAAAAAATCTGCCAATGGAAGGAGTGAAAGTTATCTCGGTAAGATTTCTTGGAATACGATTTTCCAGATCTATTGTCTAAAAATCAGTTCTTATATCTCACTGAAAAGTTCCTCTTAGGTTATTATGTCTTATTTTAAATGTGATGAGATATTTGGACTAGAAATGAGAAAAATACACTTGGAAAGATTTAAATTTTTTTCAGTGTGTATTTTAAAATCACATTTTATCTCTGATGATTTTAATGTCTTTTTTCACCTTTTTTTTTTTAATTTTAATGTAGTTTCAATGTATTTTTTCTTTTCTTCTGTGGTTTTTTTATGCCTTTGTAAAGCACTTTGAGTTACCCTGTGTATGAATAATGCTATATAAATAAACTTGTCTTGCCTTCCCAGACTTAGGGCTTGGACCTGAAATGGGTCTCGCAGTTGTTGTTTTGAGTTGCCCATTTTGTTTTATTTAGAGCGTTTTTGACTAATTTCATGATCATTTTTGATCTTTCTGTACAAGATATGATTTTGACTCCACAGTGGGCAAATTCAAGTATGATAGCAGCCTTTAAAGTGATATGCACAATAAAAATATTTACCGACCAGACACAGATAAACTATTTACAGACCAGCAAAGGAAATGTCCAGTGAAAACAATTTGAAATGACCCTGATTGTACATGAAACAGTGGAACTCTAGCTTACTGTAGAGATGTGTTGTGCAGTTATTTTATTCCCCCCCCAAATTTTTTATGAATTTTTTAATCTTTTTTTTTTCCCCATTAACTTATAATAGATGAAATTTCACATGTCTGTAGCAGCAAAACTGTTGGTTGAAATCATACCAAATTGGGTTTATATATTGCCAGGGACCCAGAATAGATCTCAGTACATTTTGGGACCACTGGGTCAAAGTTCAAATTTTTTATGAATTGAATGGAAAAAAAAAAAAATCCCCCCTGTTTACTTATAATGGGCGACATTCCAAATGTCTATAAAAACATAAATTTTGTTTCAGTTTACTTCAAACTTGGCACACATATAGAGGCAGTTGATACTGACATCAGTGCATGCATAGACATGATGACATCAGCTGGATCGATGCCAAAATAAACTACAATTTGTGTGAAGGGCGGGGTTTGTTGTGCCTGGAACCACTTGTTGATCATTTTGTTCATTTTCTTTTGTTTTCAGTTTTGTACATTTCTGGGGGTATTTTATTCTTTCACCTCTAAGCTGTTTTTCCAACCACTGATGAATACTAAATAATGAGGAGAAGCAGTATGAGTACATCTTCAGTGCTGTCGAGACAGGGCTGGATATTCTGAGACTAAAGCAGCATCATCAGCAGGTTGGCCTTGACAGGACTTTTCCTGTAGTGTTCAAATGTTGCATCAACACTCTAGAGATTATTTCTTTTATCGGCTTCAAATCGGCCACATTGCCATATTGGTCTAGTTTTAGTCTCTCATGTCTCCTCTCATGTCGTCCCAAATTGCACATGAACGTTGTAGTAAACAAACAGAACATGCACCATGAGCATCTTCCCTCTTCCTCGGCTGAAACAGGATCCTTTGTGTTACTGGCACTGGCTCAAATGCTAATCACTTATGGTTTATCAGACATTACAGGCTCTGTTTGTTTTTTACAGAAGAACAAAATATCAAACAATGTAACAGTAAAAAGACATGATGTATGATGCTCAACACATTGTCACGTTGCTTACATGTCATGCAAACCCATTTGGATTTAACAGTGGCCCAATCACCATCAAGTTACTTATTTTTTTAATTTGACAGAATCATATTTTGTCATATTGACAAATGGCTCAAGCAATTTGGAAAGATTAAAGAGGGGAACATTAAAATTGACCCAGCTCTACTATACTTATTATTTAGTTCACTGACTTTACCAAACACCGTAACACTGACTTTACTGTATTGTCATATACACTGTTGCCGTGATATAACAAACACCATCATATAAGATTCCGTGACTTGTAGTTTAGGTTAAACTAATCTATTGGATTCAATTTGGAAATGATTTGTTGAAATGAAAGACAGTGGACACCTGCATTAAAAATCACAGAAGAAGATCACTGGATTACTCGCGGTGCACTAAGGCTGTTTCTCAATATGCGTTCTTTTCTGTTCTTCCGTTCTCGTGAAACGTCAGTCGTGGCCCAAGTGCTGTTCCAACTGCAAGTTCGCACAAACCAAAAACGCATGGAATACCCAGATGTTGTTCTTGTCAGCTAGCTTAAACCAAAGATGCGCTACGTTATGGAGTCGGCGGCAGAAATACAGCAGAGACAGGGAGGAAAGGTCACAAGTTCGCAGCCTTCAATTACAGATAGACTCGCGTTCTTAGGAAGTACGTTCTCTGAGACCGTTCTCACTAAGATCGTACTCTGCGTTCTTGGTATTGAGAAAGGGCCTAACATTTATGCTGATGCGTTAATTTAATTGGTAGTTACTTTCTATTCTGGATCAATATGCAGTGTTGTTACACCATCCTAATACTGTACACAAAGTACATGCTGTTTCATTTACAGTACAGTCCGATTTTCGAAGCCGCTGTGCATCACTACTGCGGCATCTGACAAATCAAGTCCATCTATGTTGTGCTTTCTGAGAAAAGGTGTGTTAGATGTGTCAGACCTTGCCTTGAAAAAGAAAAAAAAAAAAGCAAAACAAAACACAGAAACATAGTTCTCTTTACAGGAAGCTGCTGGGTTTCCCATGGGATGGTTATTGTTTTGAGAGGTGGGGGGGGTTTGACTTGTTGACTGAGAGAGGGATTCCCCCTAGGAGTGAACCTTGAGAAAACACTTTGCTGCCAATCCCTCATGCCAACCAATCATTTGACCACAAAGACAACCCGCTGAAAATCAATGGCAAAAAAAAAAAAAAAAAAAAAAAAAAAAAAATTTGGTAACAGATTTATTTTTTGCTCTAAAGGGAGAAAATCACATTCATGTTACAAAAAGCATTTAGTCTTTTAGTCGAGCGATCCTTCCCTGGAGATGGCTACACAGAGGACGGCCTGTGCAGTAGGAAATAATCTAAAATCCAAGAAACTTTTGTGGTTTTTAACTTGACCTGGGAGATGAAACAAGCTCGACTGTTATGAGCTACAAAAATGCAGCTTATGATGGAGCGAGAAATTCATTTACAGAGACATACATCATTATTCACCCCCTCATTTAAATCCTGCAGATAGGGACCCTCAAAAGGGAGATATCAATTATGTTTAGGCTGAGACATTGGTCACTAAAGGTGTTTCATGGCTCACTGTGGATAACGTAAAAGCAATAATGTAAGAGCATAGTTCTGAAACCATCTCATTTTCAGTCTGAGATTGGGTAGCCCTCATTCAGCCACTGATTGGATTTGTGACATGCTCTTCTCTTAGGTAAAAGGAGTGTAATTATGGACTTGACCTTTAGGGGCACTTTCTGCATCGAATCCGCTTAACAATATTCAAAAGTGTGCACAAAGGTGTGATTGGTGGAGTTTTGTACATTTCACATCCAACGCATCTGTTCTGAGGGGTTAACTGATGTGCATGTGTGCATGAGCAAATAAAAAGATCCGTGTTAAAATAGAATTATCAACCTGTTGTTGGATGCGTAGACTTCACATCGGCCAAGTTTAGATTCATGTCCGTCAAGACTCTTATGCAGTGAACGCTTCAAAGGAGTTTAATAAAAGATACGGAGTGCATTTTTGGTGAAATGGAAGCTCTCACTACATGGACAAGTCAGATTCCAGTGAAGAGTCTCCAGTGGGAAACATGTCTGCACTTAGAGAAGATTTTCACACCGTACAAGAAAAGTGTTCCTACTGGGTATTTTTACACAACATGGTTAAGCTGAACTAACTGTGAAAATCAAATGTCATAATATCATAGTTTTATCCTATTGCAAACCTGAAAATGACCAGAAATGCGTTTGCTAGGTTACTTTGACCTTGATCTTTTACTTTTGATTCCAAACATTAATTCTGTGAAGCCATTCTTGTATTCACCTTTACCTGAAGAATAACACTCCCCAAAAAGATGTTTAGCAAGTAATTTTAACCTACATTAATGAAGTTATTAGAGCAGCATTATATTTAATCTCGTAATTATCTGAAAACTACCCAAAAACTGACTACGGCTATTGGGGCCACATTGCAAGACCATCTAAATGAGTCCTGGGGGGGTGTTTTGACACACATTTGTGTAACACACATTTAACTGACTTTCTTTTATGTTATTTTATATCAATATCTAAACTTTCCAAAGGCTTGTAATATTGTACTTTGTAATCTTAAAACTGAATGTGTACCAAATGAATGAATATTCAACAACTCAAATCCCACTAGAGACCCAGACTTCCCACACACTCATATCAGCACCGTGCAGCGAACGATAGCAGTTGGAACCGGTTTTAAGTCAACTGGCAAACAAACAGTTTGCACCAAGTCCTGCAGGTAAAAGTGAACTAAGTGAACAGAATTATTCCTCACAGTCACTTAAAGAAAACCTTAAATAAACTGGTAGACTCCCAGAGTAATGCAATCCATGATGTAATGTTCCCTATAAAGTACTCTGCTTCCATATGTAGATTTCTTCACATACATTGCATATTGCGCTTGTACCACTTGCTTTTATTCTTGGTAGTAAAACCGTAACCATTACATAACTTTACTTCTTGCATATTTGCGACTGAAAGTCAGACCTGAGCACAATACTGTCTCAAGACTCCAGAGCTTTCCATCCAGTACTTGGAGGAAAAAAAAAAAAAACTACTTGTGGCTGTGGCCATTTCTCTGATTTAAAAATATTGCATCAGTGTCAAAGCTCATCACACACTGCATGTTTTACTGAGTGACACTTCACTGTTTTTGGCAGGCCAGTCCTTACATATTCTTCATCACCGTGCACAGTTTACTGAAGAATCAGGTACATCCTTTTGGGTTAAAAAGGACTGGATTCAACTGCCCTGGTTGGATTAAATATGAATACATTTCCGGAAAGAATTCATGTTTCATCATTTCAGTGTATTCAAATCGAAGGAAAACAGGTACTTTTTCACCGACAGCTGCTGCCACAGTGATACCCGAATCAAAGCAGCCAAGTATTTTCGGTTATTAGAGAGAGATGAAATTGCATGCTTGCATGCAGAGAGCACTTGACTCTCAGAGGCAGTCAGACATCACTTAAGTGTAAAGTGTCTCTTTCTTTGACAGTCTCTTTTCTGGGGGCCCTGTTGGCAGGGGTCACTGTCCTCCCAGTTCACCACACTTGCTGCCTGCGTGACTGATTCTGAGCGGCGGATCTGCACAGAAAGCTGTTTGGATAACTGTCAGCTCTCCCGCTCACTCACTGCCATCAAAGATGAAGGGTCATTTTTCTCCATCTCACCGTGACTCCCCTCAACACGTCTCCCTCCAAAATGCAGAGGAATGGTTTCCTTGCCTCCCTCCTGCCACATTGGAATAGATGGCTCTTTTGTGAGTGACAGTCAATCCAGCGTTTATACTGTATTCCTGCCTGGTGGATTCATTTTGCATAATAGAATTTGTGTTGAGTGAAGTTCAAAAGTCTCAAAACCGATTTCTTATGTCATGTGTATAATATGCAAAATAGAGCTTAACCCTGCACATGTTCAAAGCTACATTATGCAATTTTATTTTACGTGCACAAACACCAGTCGATGTGGGTGGGACCTTTCTGTGTGGAGTTTGCATGTTCTCCCCGTGTCTGCGTGGGTTCTCTCCGGGTACTCCGGCTTCCTCCCACCATCCAAACACATGCACTGATAGGGTAATTGGTTAATCTAAATTGCCCATAGGTGTGAATATGAGACTGATTGTTTGTCTCTATATATTTAGCCCTGCGATGAACTGGTGACATGTCCAGGGTGAACCCCGCCTTCGCCCATAAGCAGCTGGGATAGGCTCCAGCGACCCCCGTGACCCTGGTGAGGATAAAGTGGGTTCAGAAAATTAATGAATGAATGTACAAATACTAGGATACCTTGGGATTCAGAGGCCAATCTTACAAAGACAGACTCTGACTAAGACTTAGGCTACATTCAGACTGCAGGTAAATCTGATTTTTTGTTTGCCCATATGTGACCTGTATCCGATCTGTTAAAGATTTTTTTCAAATCCAACCCAGGCCACTTTCATATCTGGTCCTAAATCCAACACTTATCTGATATCTTGCAATGCGACTTCAGTCTGAACGGCCAGGTCGCATTTATCCAACCTTTACGTCATTGAAATGCAACAAACATCACAATTCTGCGCCCCAGGAGGAGCAGCGGGAAAAAACATATTTACTTCCGTAAATATACTGCGTACCTGCGCAGTCACGTATTACATCAGGACCTCTTTTGCGCATGCGGCTCACTTCAGGGTCGCATTCAGTTCATACTCAAAACTGATAGAAGCCTAATTTAATGTGTAATATGAAGAAGCACACAAAAAAATCGAATTTCACCAATAATTCTGAATTGTGCATTAAGACCTGCTGTCTGTCGTAGATGTACTGCAACTAATGGTGAGGTTTCCATCAGATGTCTGTGTTTTTGCTGCAAAATGTTGTTTATTTCTTCATTCAGCAGGACTTAGTGGCTTTGAGTTATGGTCAAATTCATTCTAACATCACTGATCTTGCCACCACTTCACACCACGCAGCTCCATTCACTCCATCCTTCATGTTCAAGGCTTCATACCTATGATAACTCTTCTGACAGACTTAATGGTCAAATAGTCAACATTATTTCCAGCAGGTTATTACAGTCTTTAACAATGAACTCCTCTCATTTCTCAATAAACAGTATCATTAAACCAGACATTATGACTCATGTTTTTCTCAAATGTTTCCACTGGCTTCTGCAAATACAAATAGCAAATATAGCAAATACAGTAGCGAAATAGAATAATAAATATAGAAAAATGATGAAACAAAAACATCCACTATTTAAAGCTCTATTGGTTCTATCCTTGAGTTTCAAATTAAACCAAAATATCAGTATTTTTTATCATTTAAATTGCTGTCCTTCCTCTACAGGACAACAAAACAATAGCTGAGACTGAAACTAATAGGAACGGTTTATATGGAAATTTAAGAGAAAAGAGGACAATAATCAAATGTGATTAAATACTATATCAAAGAACTAGGACTGTCAAGAACTAAAAGTTAGCTTTTCAGTCCAAAAAACATGCAGCAATAAAGCGTTTTTTTTCATTATGGAATGGAATGAGTTTTTGGAAATCACCAAGAATATCTTTTCTCTCATTTGCGTGGCTATACTCCTTGCAAGTGTCAAACGACTTTAAATCTGAAACCTAATTGAAGCTGGATGGAAACTATGCATAACAGAGCTACACTTCTGCCATTTTGGATAGAGAGGTGTTAAGAAAGCATCCATTTCAGCTTTTTCCATCTTTACTCTTTGACAACACGGTTATTTCAACCCGGTTTGTAATTTCATTTACAGAATTAAATTATTGTATCAAACTAGCCTATAAACCGGATGCATCTGGCAGATCCGTGAGGCTGTGCTCCCATTCAACCTGATTTCCACTGAGGGTACATCAGGTAGAGCCAATTATAATCATTTATCCAAGATGAAGAGGTTCAGATGTGGAATGATTGGCTGAATGATGCGAATAAATGAATGAGTGAATTATGGGCTGCCACCTGTGATTGTTGTCTGTCCAGAATTGGCATTACTCTGACTGTAGGTCAATCTATTCAGAGGCATTTTTGTCTGGGCCTGAAGATAACCGCCCTAGGAAATCAAAATACTTACGACTACTCGGACTAATTCTCATTCTAGTAACACCAGCCCAGTATTAGGGTGGCAACTAATGACGATTTTAATAATTGATTATTCTGTAGATTATTTTTTTAATTTATTAATTAATAATTAATGGATTTGTCGGATTAACACAAAAGACTAAATTCTCAAAGATTGTTATTTAACCCAAAGCAATACAGGCTGCAGACAAGTCACTAATGATTACATCCTCGCGACAGCTTCAGGTATAGTCAGCGAGCACTAACCCGCTACCTAGACTTGTTATGGCTAGAGACTAGCAAGATATAGTCTTTAACCAGCTCCGGTTAAAGGTTATCAAACTAGTGCTCTATGTATTAGTTCCAGTCGATGATAGGTAACGTTAGTCTGGTGGTCTAATAAACGGAGATGGATGAAAATGTTATAATTACGACAATAGTGTCTAACTAGCTAGCGGGCTGAAGTAATTGTGACACGTAGGCTATCTTAAGCTAGCTTTACATTATGTCCGCGGTGGCCACAGCAGCCCCGTTTGGCCAAAATGTAGTGCGCCGTTGGATTTTGGCCATTTTTTCTTCGTATTCAAGTTTTGTTACATAAACGGTGCATTATGTTTCGGCCAAACTGGGCTTAAAGCATATAAAAATCAATAATAAAAACATTAATAAAAAATACAATAAAAATATTAAAAACAAATACAAGTAATGTGCCGTGGTATTACTGAATGTTAAAAGCCAGTTTGAATACGTAAGTTTTAAAAAGGCTGAAGTCTGTGACTGTTCTCCTATCAGGGGTTGCTTGTTCCAGAGCCTGGGCCCAGCCACAGAGAAGGCCCGGTCTCCCCAGTGTTTGTACCGGACTCTGGGCACTTCCAGTAACAGCCGATTAGCTGACCTTGAGGCCCTGCTTGGGTTCCGCACACATAAAAGTTCACACAAACAAGGCCATTCAGAGCTTTAAAAACAGAAAACAAAATTTTAAAATCAATTCTAAAAGAAACTGGAAGCCGGCGGAAAGAAGAAAGCACTGGGGTGATATGTTGACGTCTGGAGGTGTTGGTTAAAAAATGCGCTGCAGCGTTCTGCACCAGCTGGAGGCGACTGAGGGAGGACTGGGAGACACCAACATAAAGTACATAAAGTTAGCTGGGGGGTAGATTTGCAGACTCTTTAGGCTTAAAATAAGCCATCCAACTTGCATTAGACTGAGCTAAGAGCAAAGCTGGGACTAGTCCATCCATATAGACCTGTCTAAAACACCTTTATGAAATGTTATTCTGTCCCCGTTTCCCTTATCCTGCCATGCCTCGATGTAACATTGCATTCAGCATCCCACTGTATAAGCAGCACAGCAGACACTGAGGATTTCATACTCTGCCCGCTGGCTTGTGAACATACTGAAACTTGTCTCCAGTGTGGAGTTACAGGGTGCCCCAGACAATGCCAAATATTATAGCAGCTTCCTCTCCTCCAGTGACGGCCATTCATCATCCTCAGCCAGAGGACTTCTAAGCATCTCTCCCTTTGGCTGAGAGATTGATGGTGACCTCAGCATGGTTTATCGAGCGTCCACCTACTCTCCTTGCCTGGCGAGCACTAACCACGCAGCCTCACAACCCTCAGTCCACGCCTTTCTTTTTTAGCTGCTGGGAGGCACACAGATTTCTCCCACCTTGACAGGTAGCCTGAACCATGCTGATATGAAGAGATGTCACTCCTTATAATTCCCAGGATGCCGTGTGTGACTGTTAGCCCCTGACAGACGGGATGATGGGACCCTGTATGTCTACTCTGGTGACCTGTTTGTCTCAGAAACCATCATTTCAAATTCTCAGTGAACAAGGTCCCAGTGTCTCTGTCAAAGAACCGCATGAACCAAAGGTCGAAAAACACTTCAGTGCTGAAAATTGTACCTTTGCAGAGCTTCTTTTTCTAAATTTTCAACCTGGAATTAGTGAAAATAGATAGAATAGACTCTTTATTTTGTCAGTAGTAGTCACACACATAAACATGCACCACACACCGACATTTGCCTTCTGCCTTTAACCCATCACTAGATCATGCATCAGACACACAGCATGCTGGGAGCAGAGGGCTCGCCATGTCAGGTGACCAGGGAGCAAATGGGGGGGGGTTTAAGTGCCTTGCTCAAGGGCACATCAGCCAACAACATTCCCGGAATCAAATGGGTGACCTTCGGTCACAAGCCAACTTTCCAGCCATCTAGGCCACGGCTGCCCCCATAAAGATTTTCAAGGGCCAGCAAGAGCTCACTGGACGCCACCGGAACCGCAACGCTTTCCAGGCCCCTCTCTCAGGGCGAAACCGAAATCTCT
>JAPQRP010000002.1:7888996-7907535 GCA_037367295.1 Apogon hyalosoma
TTTGTTGGTATCATTATATTTGTCCAAACAAATGGACCTTTAGTTGGACCAGGCAGTAAAATGAACAAGAAATTGAAAAAAAAAAAAACAAAAGTGGTCTAATAATTTTTTCTGCGACTACACAAATAAATGACCTAAGTGATGTTTGTTATGTTGGTCGCTTATCCAGGACAACATATGGAAATGAGCTTTTCTGCTAAATCTGGTGCATGCATGTTGTTCTTTGTAACTAATGTCAGTACGCACTGTCCTGTATCTAAATAAATAAATACAAAGACTAATAAAAGTGGGTTTAGCAAAATATGACCCCTTTAACCCATCACTAGAGCATGAATCACACACTGCATGTTAGGGGCTCACCATATCAGGCACCTGGGGAGAAAATGGGTGGATTAAGTGCCTTGCTCAAGGGAATATCAGTCAACAACTCTCGCCAGTCCAGGGAATCAAACTGGCAACCCTTCGGTCACAAGCCGATTCTCCAGCCATCCAGGCCAGTGTAGGTGACACTGGAGGCACTGTGGGTGAAGTGTTTTGCCCACAGACACAATGGCACACACGACGAGAACAGAGCGGGATTCGAACCGCCAACCCGCTCTATGAGGAAGACGAGCCTTGTAGTAAAACAACATAGGAAGGGAACTTTCTAACCTTTTAATTCCGCGAGATGAGCAGCATTTCTCTTGGTTTTCCTATGTTTTCAGAAGGAAAAAAGGAACTTAGCATAGGTGGGGACTATTGTTACCATCCTCGTGTACATAAATTCAGAAAGGCCAGAGCAGATAACATCTAAAAAGCTTAAAGCCTGCTAAAGAGGTCCCCTAGAGACAAACTGCATCCATTAGATCTGGGGACAGTCAGTTAATTTTGATGCTCTCCACATTGATTTTACATTAATTTGGCTTAGATGCTGCCCAAAATGACTAAACCTTATAATGGTTGGGAAAACCTTGAGTGGGCATTATTTTGCTGGTCTAGTTAGAAACAAGGTTCCATATTTACTTGTTGGATTTTATATACCATGCATATATACGCCATGTTATGTTCCAGAGTGTTACATATTTGCATTTGATATTTCAGACCACATACACGTACAGACCTTGAATTTGTTTGCAATTACACCTGCAAAAAAATATGTTTATAGTACCTTTTCTTTGGTTAGAACACAATCAAAATTGGATAAGAAATAGACCTTTCCATGTCTATTTTATATAAACAATTTATTGTGCTGTATTGTAATAAGTATTATGTAGATATGAAATCAATTTATCACTCAGGATATGAGATTTTGTTGGCATCAGACAGCCAAAGACAGCATTACACAACAATCTGTCTAAGACACAAAGGAAAAACAAGCCACTTGCGGGCAATCATAATACTGTTGTTAATTTAAGTTTAAAAACAAAACCCTCTTTAATTGTTTTCTTTAGGGAAACTGTGCAATTGTCACCATCTTTGCCCAAGTCAGATTAAAGGTTGCTGTGGTGTGCTGTTACACAGATTTCCACTTCAATGAAACCTAAAGCCCTGAAAATAAAGACTTAATGTTTGCAAGAAAAGGAGCTCTAAAATGTTTCCAAGTTTAAGTGAGGCATCTGAGAGCGTGCATCTTCAGTTTGCAGGAAGTAATTACACGCTGTACATAGGGTTGAGCAGTAAAATGATAATGATATATATCGCAATATAACTTTTTCTCAATAGAAATATGAGACATGCTCAATATGATTTCGCTAGAATTCATTCGTCCATGTTTTGACAGACATAAGAACAGCCGATCGTAATTAAGTAGCGCCGCACCGAACCAATCATGCAAAGTTAGGTTGGCGTCCACAGCACAGGCGTGAGAGCAGCCGCAGCACACACGCTAATGTTTGGGCTGCAGAAGGAAGCAATGAGTGTTCCCTCAGGAGAAAATATGACCGAGAACTGGGGCGACAAAAGTAGGGTGTGGCATAGAAGCCGGGAGTCGGATGTTCAAAACATGTTAAGCTTCATTTTCGTTTTTTTACACCAGTTATGGCAGTTATGGAGCACACCCCCGCGTACATACACCCGGCATTGTTTCGTGAAGATGGTCTGTTTTGTTTGTGTTGCATAATGTACACTTCTGATAACTTTAGATTACTTTTCTTGATACACATCACATCCTCTGATTTGCACAGAAGGCAGGTTGACAGATTTTTACCATTAACTCATAATACGATGTAATATTTTGCAAATGTAGTAATGAGATGTGATGTCCTTTCATCCTCACAATCTGCGAAAGCTTAGAATGCCCTGCAAGAGTAAACCTTTCACTTCTTCAGTCTGTCTTCCATAAACCATCTTTTCATGAATACTGGTGCTTTTGCTGCATGACTTGAGATTGGCTCTGCTTGTTAGGGCAGTAACTGTAAAATTACTGCCACTAAGTGGGTATCAGTTGAACAATTTCCATCTTGATTGTGTGAAAATGAATCCATTTTTCTCAAGAAGCGGGGGGAGGGCTGGCTCTTTTTTTTTTTTTAACAATTTACTCATCATCTGATTGATTACCGTCTCTCAGTTACTCCTAACTCGATTGGATGGCCTATTTTTGAGCAAGCAAGACTCATACTCCACCCCTCCAAACATGTGATACTATCACATAGCCTTGAGCATGTTTTAATGAGTTGCTCAACAAAAATAACTCCACTTTTTTCTCTCCATGGTGTACATAGATTTATTAGCTGAAAAATAAATTGTCTTGACTCTGTTTAGCTCTCTTTCTCATAAATATCTCTCGCAGACATTTAGAAATAGCAGGTCTATAGTAACAGAAGTTTACACCAGACTCTGTATCTTTCAAACCCATGGCTGGAACTAAGAAGGAAATCACCTTTTCTGTTATTCAGCCCCGAGCAATGCAAATGAGCACTGTTTCCTCTCCTTACTGGATCTCTGTTGCTTTTTATCAAGCTCCCAATCACATCTATGTCTAATCTGCTCACACTGCAACCCTCTGTCGACACTCAAGCCATTTCTGTTGGCAATTTATACTTCCTGACAGGTTAGTGGATTGAATCTGTGAGATGCTATCCAACTGGCTACTGCTGGCTCCATCAAAACCCAACTTTTGTTCCAGCTTTTGGGTAGCAAATTGCCACATATTCAGCAACACAGTACAGTTTTAGTGCCTCAGCGGCAATAATGCTCAGTATCTAAATGAGAAATTGCCAAATGTTTTCACATCAAGAAACCCCATTTATGTGCACATTAGCCCAAAGACCCCCATTTCATTAGCGCTTGTTCCAAAGCACCCCATATGATATGATCTTTGTTAACGTTTTGGTACAGAATTATTTAACAGTGTGCAGGGAGCATGAAGCAATGCGGGTAATCATACTTCGGATTGGAATAATCATGATCTACTCCATGATTTCAAGGGTGTTAAATAATAATTAGATTGAGCCATTTTTGTTGCCAACACTCACTAATAGCCAGTGCTGGTACATCATTAGAATACAAGTCGCTACTGAATATGTTCAGAGTCTTTTTAAGCCCGTTTTTACTCTTTTTGTTCATCACTTTGCAGTTACTTTTTTTTTCCACGCACCAAGCTCTTAAAATGTAGGAAAATTGATGATATCTAGGAAAATTTGCCGAGATGTAGCAGCAGTTGTAGGAGCCGTTGTGAATTTACATCTTACTGTTCAGAAAAATGTTAGTATTTTATTGTTTTATAGTTTATCATAACATTTAAGTGAAGTGCAGCCGCTAATTGTTTACCATTTTAATCTGTCACATTATCAAATTGCTCTGGGATTTCTGTATATTTTCTGTCCTCATCATGTCACTTTTTATTATTTGTTGTATGTTGTGTCACTGCAAAGTCCTGAAGTCACACAGTTTTGTGTCACTATGATCTAAACTCTGATTTGTGCACATTTGGTTCTAATTATTCATTAAAATCAACTCTGAAGGATTTTTTGAATTTGAGAATTATGTGAATAAACCTACAAATGTATGTAAGGTTCTTTAAAAATATGATTAAATTCTAGACTTTCATTTTACAAATGAAAAAGTACATATTATGATTGACATAAAATGGCTGCAAAACACTGACAGAAGAGGGAAAAAAAATGCTCCATCACAGACCTATTCCTGATCCTCTTAGCATCTAAAATAGTGGGCCTGACAAGTCATATGAAGGAGCATATTAGTAGCACAACACAAATTACAACCAAGCAGTCGTTTGGATGAATTAAACCTGCAGTCTTTTAAGTCCCTGAACAAAAGTTCCATAACTTCCTTTCGGCATTTTTGTATGTCAAAGGGCCAAGTGAGAGGACGCATGAATTCCACCTTTACTCCATGTCAGTGTTTTCAAACTCACATTATGAGGGTTTTGTCTAATCACAGGTGTTGTCAGACAGGTAGGAGGGCTAAATATGTAATTACCAATCACTGATCACAGAATCCATCAGATGTGACTCAACTGTTCTACTGTTTCTTAAAAGGTAAGCTCAAAAAAAGAGGCTTCGCTTTTCCATAGACAGCATGAAAGAGCACCGGGTTATTTTTCTTTCTATTTAGTTTTTGGATAGAAAGGAGAGAGCTGCAGAAGGAAGGTGTGCATTCTGAAATTATGGTGTTTTCCCTTTCTGATTTTGGCTTCAGTAGGTTTAAGAAAAATTGCACATACCAAATACATGGCTTATTTAAATGCCTGTTTTATATCCCATATAGGTAACTCTATAGAATTTACACAGCTTAGAAGCAAAACAAGCATGAAAAACATCTATTAGACTGCTCAACAAACAACCAGCTGACACCATATATTAGGTTTTACTTTTAGCTATATTTCATTTTTTCTCAGCTTTGACTTTTTTTTAATCTGAGGGAGCATATGCAGTCTTTCCATAGTGGTTTTGCTATTATCATCATCATGTCTTTGCTGTACAAAACAGCTGCTTCATATTATATTGGTGTTACTAGACTTGTATGTAGAACTGTTGCCCAAGGCAAATCTCCTGCAGGAATAAGAATGTGGGCTATGTCTTATCAGGAGAGTAGGGGTGTTTTCACACCTGGATCAGTTGGAGCCATTGTTCCGGAAACAAGTCTTTGGCTCGGTTTGATTGGGCATATGTGGAAGCAGTAATCGCACTCTGTTCTGGAACAAAACAACCGAGCTGAGACCGCTTGGAAGAGGTGCTCTCAGCTCGGTTGCAATCGCTCCATGGAGCGGTTTTGTTTACAGTGTGAACATGACCACAGTGATAGAAATAGACAAGTACAGTTTCCTCGACCACTGAGCGATCTGGTTCCAGAAAGTCATATATGAGGTGGGAATCAGGAATGTGAAGGGGCACATGCTGCTGGGGATGTTATACGAGGGTGTGCTCTGTACCGTACGTACCTCACAATGAGTATGTGTAGAGCATATGACTGTGCAAAGTGAAAAGCAAAACTTAAGACACTTTACTAATTCCTCCAAGTCTCCTGCTGTCGTGCAGCTCATTTTCTTTTTCTCTACCTTCGGAAACTTTAATTTGAGGGGGCAGGACATTTGTTTAAGGGGGCACTGTCTACAACCGGGCTTGACTGAGTATGATACGCTGCGATGTTGCAAACATTACCATAAAGCAGAGCGGCTCTGTCGAAAACGAGCCAGTGCCAGACGTAAACAGACAGTAGGCTTCCACCTGTTGACATGGGCGTGGTGTTGGGGGCGGAGCAGTGTGAACACCAACCAAAACAACAACAACACTGTACCACATTGTAATACATTACTCCCTGAATCGGAATGAAATTCAGGTGTGAAAACATCCAAACAGCCTTTTGTCCAGTGGGCAAAGACAACAGTTCCACAATGAAGCTTATAATAAAGGAGTGACTCAAAGATGTAATACTGCTGACAGCCACTAGGTGCTGCTCTAAAAAGGCCTGGCTCAGACTTGCATGTAAATTCTGTACTATATACTTAACTATTGTAATATCTTTCCATATTACGAATATATCCAGGGTGTGATTTATTATTTCATTTGGTTGGTTGTCCCCCCTGAGGATGAAATTCATTGAGCAGAAGTAGGGATGTAACCCCCCTCCCCCCCAACAAATTGCACCCTGAATATATCTTACTATTTTTTATTATGATTATCCCCGTTTGTACAGGACAAGTATAACCTGTGGACCTCTGGTGATTTCCAACTCCACTGCTTATCAGTCAAATGTTCGACTTTTTACTCCACTACATTTGCCTGACAGCTTCAGTTACCTCTCAGATGACAGTTTTTCATCCCTTTCCTGTCCAGTTGAAAATCGCATAACTCCAAGCGCTGATTGTTAATGTTTCTGATAAACTGACGGATGAAACGCTCCTTCATGGCTTCAGAAAATCCTCCCCTTTCTTAAGCTAAATACACTCTTTATAAACCCTCTTGGATTAACAGGAAAATGCATTGTTACAAAGCTGAAAACTGTCCTTTTTTTTTGCTGAGCTCATGAAAAGTTCACTTTTGAGAGATAAGTACTTTTCAAAGTTGTATGGTATGGGAATAAAATTATAAGAATTCTTTGTCAGAACCATAACAAAACTATAAATCATTTTGTGAAAGAAAATGTACCTATTCAGATCAAGAATTCCTGCCAAACTGTGAAAGAAAAGCTAAAATTTGCTCCAAGGTGACATTTATCAAGAGTTTTCTGATCGCATCATATGAATGCAGCCGTAAAATGAATCCAAAAACATCTTATATAAAATTAAAATAATGACAGGAGTAGTCGAGTAGGTACTTTTACTTCCTTAAATGCACAGTTTTTATTATAATATTTAAAAATTACTAGTTAATTGACATTTTGAAGGTAGAATGTTTACCTAGGTTGGGATATTTTCAAAGTCCACACTGATATGGATATTTTTCTCTACATTTGGGCCTCTTGTTCATATGTAAACAGCATTTTAGGTCACAATAACAGACATTTTAAACATTTTCAAATGTGTATGTTTTATAAACTCCCGTTTGTGTGTATCTGTGTGTTCAGGGGAAGTATAGAGATTAGAAAACTCAGGCATCACACTCCATTTTGCTCGTGTCTATTATGTCTTTGTGTAATAAAGCTGCACCTGAAACATCAAATCCAGGTGTATAAATCAGTGTGTGACCTGCAGAAGATGGAGGTCAGCACTGACACCTTCAGGAGACAGACCAGACCAGTGTCATAGATAAATCCACATCATGTAAAGAAAAGACTTCCACAACCAATACTTAACGCAAGACAAGTTTACAACTCAACTTGCTGCTGCTTCACTTGTCTGCAACGCCCAGTATTATCCACGGTGTCCACTATGGTTTGTCTGAAAGAATCATTATTGCATTATCATGTGGACAAAGAGAGCTTATAAAACAAATATTGCGTGGATATAATTTTTTCAAAACAGGGGGAAGAAAACACACGAGTTTACAAGTTAAAAAAAAAAAAATCCTCCAGAATAAAAGTAGTGAAACTTTACCAAGTCTGAGTCACTAATAAACAAATATTAAGAAAAACTGCTGGTTGGCGGCAGTTTCCACGATACAGTCTTGCATTAAAATGTCAAATTCTGAGATTTTCTGAGAGAATGGGTTTTATTCATAAGGAATATTTGTCTCAGAGCTACCAGATCTACTTCAAAACACTGTCTGCACATGACAATACATTCACTGTACAGGTTCTAGACACTGCAACATTAATACATCTACTTTATAAATGGACATAAACCAATATATGTGTAATAACTTTATCACATACATTGAAAACATCAGCTAACCAGCATTTTGTTATTTTTTTTCCAATTAATCTTATCTATTTATGTAAAATTTAGCACATCTCATCATTGACCACTGATATCTCTTTAGACAAATATTCATATTAATGTGGACATGGCATTAATGCGTCTTCAACCAGTGCAACTGAAATATAATTCCTGTAAAGCAAAAACAAAACTTACATCTTTCATTTAGAATATAGTAAATGTCAGGGAAGAAGATGAACAGGTG
Organism: Apogon hyalosoma; assembly: GCA_037367295.1. NCBI lineage: Eukaryota > Metazoa > Chordata > Actinopteri > Kurtiformes > Apogonidae > Apogon > Apogon hyalosoma. The sequence goes on from JAPQRP010000002.1 coordinate 7,896,997, forward strand.
TAGGTGTAAAGCAATTAGGAGAAAAAAAAATCTAAAGTCACATACTGTAAGTGCTATCATACATCAAGTATAATGCAACAATAATATGATTGTTTCTGTGTTTTATTTCTGCCTCCAACCTAAATCTTATTTTTACTGCATAGGATCTAGGATTATTCAGTACGCTATATAATCTCTTAATTTAATAGATAAAGTAAAATGCATCCACATAGAAACGTACCAAACTCTTCCTTTGTACAGATATTATTCATAAACCTGATGACCTCTTGAGTAGTGTAAGGAGGCTGACAGTATACTGTGTATTAAGCAGTGTGTGTTCACTTCATACTAATCTAAAAACATTAATACAGTATCTTTTCCTGTACGCTACGCTGCTGAATATATTTCCATCTTTCCCTTCCTTCCTTCACACATGGCTTGAGGGTAAGTTACTCCCTATTTTAAAGGGACCCACTGTTCGGTGCTGTACACTATTTTTCTAGTGTTTTCCTTCTTTTTGATTTTGTTTTGTCTATTCTTGCATGTTAATTTGTAGTTATTTTGCCTTGTTAGTTTTTTCTAAATTAAGTATTTTTGTCCTTTTGTAGTGTTTCCTCTATTTTTTTTAAGCTTAAACTTAATTATTTTGGCGCTACTGGCTATATAGTCGAGCACCTGCAGGTAGGGCTGGGCATATCAATCTAAATACTGATAGTATCAATACCAAGGTGAGTATCGGTGTTGGATTGATACTAGCGTGATGACATCGATACTTTTGTTGCAGTTTTTCTTCTATGTTGTCAGCAAATTACTTGAATTTCCTCAGAGTTCATGCGAGCGCAGCTTGTCTCTGTCTGTGCAAACAGTGCACCCCCCCCTCTCTCTGCTGTTCTCTCAGGCACACTTTGCCCCCGCTCTGCCAGAGAGCAGAGAGTCAGAGCACTAACTGAGAGCAGCCTGTGATGGCGAAGAGAAAGAGAAGTGCTGTGTGGAGCTTATTCACTGCAGCTGACAGAGAAACTGACACATGATGAGTGGAATAAAGTTATTCGCCACTGTGTCACCACACTAAACAAATTTGAGGAATTAGTGGAATTAGTTTGTTATTTTTATACTGTTAAACTGTCTTATATTGTAGTTAGTTGATTAAAAAAAAAAACATGTTCATTTGCGTAAAATCTTTGCCCTGTGTTTATCATAATCAACTAACTAAAGGGAAAATTACAAAAAAAAAAAGATTCAATGATCATGCCATTTCAAATAAAAAGTACTGGTATCGGTATCAGTGATACTATCCCTGCATTTACTTGGTATGGGATCGATACCTAAATTCCCAGTATCGCCCAGCCCTACCTGTGGGGCGTCTCTCTGCCTCCTCAGTCGTTCCAGTGTTCAGTCTGGGGTCCAGGTGCGCAGGTTACCTCATGCCTGCCGCTTAGCTTTCTGTTAGCCTTGAGTCAGATTTTTTTCTTTTTGTTTGGCCAGGTGGATCCGGATTCCCCGTTTTCACATTTCTTTTCGTCGTGGCTCGTTGTTTTGCGTAGGGTAGCGGTGTGCTGGCAGCTACTACGGCCCCGTATAGGGTTGGCCTGTCCAGCGCACCGTCCTTATGTTTACTCTGCTGTGGTCTTTTCCTTTATTACTTTAAAGAGTTTGTTCTGGCTGTTTAACCCATAAAGACCCAAACATCCATAATTTAACAATATTATGCCTCAACTTATCATTTATACATGTGCATTACAGATCGGATCTACAAAGACACTATTCACTTGTTGTGCTTAATTTTCTTCAGACATTTCAGGTTGTTCGTATTTGTTCAGGTTATTCACATTTTAATGTTACAGGATAGTTTGTAAATGTAAATATTTTAATAATGTAATGTTATTTTTTCCACTAAAACAACGACAAACATTTGAAGTTGTCATTATTTATAGGCGTAATGTAACTTCTTTTTTTTTTTTTTTTTTACATTAAACCGAGAAGAAAATATGGAGTCATTATTTTTTGTAGGTTATTATGCTTTTATTTGACTGTAGATCCTATCGGTCTGTATGTGGAACCTGAACTAAAATGAATTTGACAGCTTTGACTGTGGAATTTTTTGCACTTTGCAAATTCATCCCACGGGCCGGATTGGAACCTTCGGCAGGCCGCATGTTTGACACCCCTGACTTAGAGTGAGTTATTCCAATTTTTCAGATCACCTCCTGTCAATACTGTGTCACCTATGCTGTAGTAATTATAGGGAACATGCTGGCAAACTACCATTTTTCAACCAGAAAGCAGTCATTATCTTCTATTACACACAAAGGCTACTCAGCGAGCTTAGCCAGAAAAAGCGGGCAGAACGGGCCCATCTTCGAGGAATAAAATTAAAACAAAAAGAGGTCTTGCATGCGCTGTTTCACCAAATGGATGTTATTGTCCTATTGTCGATAAGAGAGTTTGCTAGACAGAATGTGAATATATCTTTAGTGATATTTTGAGCATGGAAGAGTGCCTTTCAAAGGGGATTGCAGTTACTAGGCAACAAGCAGCAGAGCCAATTGAGAACTAAAGTGAGAAAAAGTTTCCCTCTCTCTCTCTCTCTCTCTTAATCATGCAGTCTGTGTCTCTCCCGTACACATGTGTAAGTCAGTGCTTTGCCCAGAACTAAAATCCCAGATGTATGGGGTTTGACCACAGATAGGGGACTTAACCCATTTCTTATGCTCACGTGTAGGATTTATGTCCAATTGAAACTAAAAGGGAAAAGCTTAGATAGCGGAGGGTACACGGGTGTTGGTGAAAATCCGTGTTGGTATGCTTCTGATGATACTCCGGTTCGCTTTCTCCATCCCCTTTTAAGAGGCGTTAAAGGCTGAAAAAGCCAAAAGCACACATGATGTACAGGCAACCTTCCCCTATAAAAGAAAACGAGCAGAGCAAATAAAAACCGCAACATGACAAAAGACATCTGTGTCAGCTCATAAATCACCACCGGTTGAGTATTACCAAAGCTAGATTTCCAGAAGGTCTTGTTTTCCTTTCAGCTTCCGTTTCAAATCACTTTTTTTTTTTTTTTTTGTCTTTGCAAGCACATTGTCAATTAGCCACGCAATATGGGCACCGTAATTGAACACAGTACTTGATGACACAGTCTCCGCTCATTCAGATCTGGACACAGTTTTTCCGTCGTCTCACCTGCCATTGGATAATATGTCGGGATTTAAATTTTAATTAATGATCATCTTCCACAAAACTGCGCATGTTGGGAATATTTTTTGCCCCTTTCCCCTGATTGCTTCCACTGACACGGCTGATGCTGACATCCATTAAGGACCAGGCTGGGAGTAGCTCTAAACCAAATTGTTTCCTTAACTGATATAATGCATCTGATTAACTTGTTGGAAATGAAAACGCTCAGTATGCGAGGTGTTGGACTATATCGCTGCCTGGTTTTCACTTAATTTCCTTCTTTTGTTATGTTTGCACATCCTCCCTGAGAAAGCCACAGCAGGTTCACACACAGACGACAGGTATTGACTGGTGAAAGAATAAACACTGACTGACTGCTGTGAAGGGGATAATAACTCCTGGAGGATTTTGTAAGCATTTTCTGCACTGGCTGCTGATGTCGCAGCTGAACCTGCATTCACAGTTTTCTTAAGCACTGACCTATTAAACCTCATCATCGACACAATCGCGTTTCGTACGGTTGATTTCTTTGTCGCACTTTATGTCGCATGTTTTGTCGGATGTTGTAGTCGACATTTAAGTAAGATATGGAAATGCAATGTTGTCGAAGGATAAAGAACAGACTTTAATCCAATTTAAAGTCTTATCAAAGCTAAGGGTCTGTGTAAAAAAGAAACAGAGGCAAATGGCTGTAGAGCATACATACGCAGAGGAAAATGATTAAAGGAAATCTTATTCCAACAAAGAGAAATCCTCTCCTTTGGCTGAAATAAGACAACATCGGGAGGCTGAAAAAATCTCTGCTTTTAAAATGGATGCATGACTCATAGCAGACTGAACACTTATGATCCAGGCTTCACTGGCTGCTGGATGTCAAGGGGGCTATAGCACAGGCTTTATACGTTACTGCTGCTTACAAAAAACCCCACAACAACTCAAATAAACGGTCTATTTTTGCTAAAACCATGTAGGATGTATATTTTTAACCAAAGTCTAGTCATATAGCGTTATGTGTCCTGATACTGCTCCACAGTTTCACATACATTTCTGAGTGTATGACCGTTAACTTAAGATTGTTTTTTCAATTAGACGCAACATTTTAACAGCTTATAGGATCAGACTTTTTAAGCTGAGTCAAATTATGCCTTAGGATGAAGGAGTGAGTCACATTTTCAGACACCATCTTGTTAAATGTCAGGAATTTGGGTTGAGGCTCTTCAGCCTTGCATAACTAGAAATATTTACTTTAAAGGGGTCATATTTGTCTAAACCCACTTTTCTTAGTCTGTGGTTCATTTATTTGTGTATTTGAACCCTAATAGTTCATACAGTTTCAATTTGAATCCTCCAGGTGCTGCAAAGTTATCTTTATATTTGTTTTGGCAAAAACCAACCCGTTTTAATTCCTGCTTAATTTGTTTCATCTGTAACTAGCCACATCCCGACATTTGCACATATAAGGTCCAGACTTCCGACAAACATTTCTCCAAGTACGACATAATTGTTTATCAGCAGCAGTGGTTGGAGTAAAAACTGAAAATATGTCCAAACTTCGAGCCGATTACCTAAAATGTTCAGTTGTTGGTTGAAGGGGGCGTGGCCTGAAGTGGCTCATGTGCATTTAAAGGGCCAGCGCTCCAAAGCACCTTTCTGGTGTCATTACTGAGAAATAGGGTTGAAGATGGAGCTGTGGAGTTGAATGAATGAAGAATTCAGACCCAAGCAGAGCATTTACAGTTTACGTAGACTACAAGGAAATGTTTGAAAATGCATAATTCCATTTAAAAAAGCAAAATATCACTCCTTTTTCTGTTTAGGTTAGTGTAAACATACATGCCTTAATCTTGTTCATGAAGAAGTGGAGCGAGCCCTCTCCTCCTGCCCACTTGTTATATTTGTTCTATATTCTACTAACAAACTTGGATTAGCAACTCACTCTTTCATTCATATTTCATATTTAAGGTGTGGACAGTGTAATTGTACTCGAAAGGGAAGGTCTGTATGATTTGCTTGTCTGAATAAACAAAGAATGGAAAAAAACAAAAAAACAAAAAAAAAAAAAACCCAATTAAATCACTCCTTTAAGAATATTCTAGCATTGTATACATATAGAACAGAGGTGTCCAACACATGGCCCATGGGCCAAAATTGACCCGCCAATGGGTCCAATCTGCCTGGTGGGATACATTTGTGAAATCCAAAAATGACAGAAAAAATAGTAAGAAATTAAGAGTGTCGAAATCATTTTAGCTCAGGGCTCACATACAGACATAATAACCTATAAATGATGACAACTCAGAATTTTTCTTTTTAGTGTAAAGTGAAATTACATTAACGTGTCTGCATGTACAAAAAATGTGAATAATCTGAACAAATATGAACAATCTGAAATGCCTTAAGAGAAATAAGTGCAATTTTAAGGATATTTTACCCCGTTACTACATGTTTTTGCCTTTGTAGATCCCCTGTGATCTGTAAAGTGTAACACACATGTGTAAATAATAAACGGAAACAAAATATTGTTAAAATTGCACTTATTTTCATGTTGTTTATGGTTATTCATCATACATTATTATTTGTAGATATAAACATTTTCACAATATAATTTTGCTCTTTTCACTGTTATTATGGGGCTGTATGCGGCTCCTGAACTGAAATGAGCGCAGAAGGTAAACTCTAATTAAGTTAATTCACACAGGACACTGCAGGAGAAGCATCGCGTTAGCTTCGTGGCACCCATGGGAGTCAGTTGCATCACATGTAAGCAGGCTTTGTTTTGATTTATAGTTGGTGTTATGGGCTGACTTAATGAAGCCAAGGAACAAATAAATCTAAGTTACTTTTATTTGGACGCGGCGATGAGACGGAGAGCCTTATATGGTGCTTAAAACAGGCCTGAAGGGACGACAGACGCTGTAATAGGTCACATGTTAGCGGGAATGTTGACACGCCGTGGTTTGTCAGCCCTCCCAGAGACAGTTTGGAGGAGTATTTGCATTATAGAGCAAATCTTTGTGTACTATTCACAGCTTCACACACTCAAATGTGGAAAGGCAAAGACTCTGAATCTCTGTCTCTCAGCAACTGAACATCAGCAAGTGGGATTCACATCACTGCCTTGCTTAAGGGCACCTCAGTGAAAGTTTGTAGAAGTTTTTTTTTTTTTTTTTCTTCTGTATGAATTTGTTTTGGGCGAGTGAAAATCAATGTAGAATTCTGCACAACATTGACATCTGTCATCATAACATCAAAACGTCTCTATTTTCAGAGACTCTTGCACATTTTTCCCAGCGCAGGATGTTACACAAAGTTGATTAATATTGATCTAAACATAGTCTACACATTTAAATGTAAGTGTCAGCACAAGATCAGCAGCTGGGACTGACGTGTGCGTTACTTCAGGGCACCTCAGTGAATGTTTGTAGGTTTTTGAAGAGAAATGTTTTAAGTAAAAGTAAAAAGAGCATGTAATTCTGCAAAACATTGACATTTATCATCATTAGATTAAGAGCTCTCTTCATTTTTGTAATCATTGTTGTTTTTATAGTGATTACTTTTGTGACATGTAGGTCATGACTCACCAATTGCAGAGGTTAATGAGGTTCTTTCTATTCTATCTTCTTATATTTGCATGTTTTCTCAGGTCAGGATGTTACACGTGGCTGGTTAATATTGATCTAAATACTGCCCACACATTACGAGACAATTCTATTAAATATATCATGTTGGTAGTGATACGAAGTTACCAGTGAGGGTTGAAAACAGGAACTTTATGTAAAAACCGAACTAAGCCTGTGCATGGAATTTTGAAATCTAATGTTTTGTTTACCAACACATTTTTTCTCTACACCACACCATCCTGCACTGCAATTTGGTGTCAAGAATGTCCGTGACGAGAACTGCCTGCAATCCAGTTGCTCAGAGCATGAAATGCATAATACATGGCGCAGTTTTTGTTTTTTTTTTTTTTTGTTATTTTGATCATAACTTCTTAAAGCTCCTTGGATTAAAAACACAAAACTTTAACCCATAAAGACCTGGTGCTACTTTTGTGGCACTTCCCAAATGATGTGTAACCTTTCTTAAGTGATTTATCACCATTTATTCTAAAATTATGCTCAGTATTTTACATCAAGTGAAAATGAGGTTTTTTCCTATATTTAATTTACTAATCATGTAGAAGTTGATAAAAGCTCAGATTAAAGTTGAGGGTTTTTCTCCACCCGAGTTATCATTTTTGGTTCAATCTGTTTTTTTGTTTATAAAGACTCTTGCAGCAAAACTATTGTTTGAATTCACACAAAAATTGGGTTTATAGATTATCAGTGACCCAGATTAGATGTCATTACATTTTGGGAACAGTGGGTCAAAGTTCTAATTTTTTAAATCTTTTTTTTTTCCCCCATTCACTTATAATGGGCCAAATTTCAAATGTCTGTAGCAGCAAAACTGTTGGTTGAATTCACACCAAATTGGATTTACAGATTGTCAGTGACCCAGAACAGATGTGGTTACATTTTGGGAAAAGTAGGTCAAAGTTCTAATTCTTTATGAATTTTTTAAATTATTTTTCTTGTCCTATTTACTTATAATGGGCAACATCAATTTACTTCAAACTTGCCACATATATAGAGACAGTTGATACACTGACATCAGCACATGCATAGACATGATGACATCAGCTGGATCGATGCCAAAATGAGCTACAATACGTGCGAGGGGCGGGGCTTGTTTTACCTGGAACCTCTTGTTATATTAGAAATAGAGAAAACTGAAGACAAACTGACTTACAACTAACTGAACATAAACCATCTGTCAGTGGTTCAACTCCATGGGTTTTACTGGTGAATCAATGTTGTAGAAGATGATGGTGTTTCCATGGTAACTATGGAACCTCTGAACATCCAATTATTTACATGTATTGATAGGATTAGTGGATCAATAGGTATTAAACAGGTTAGGTCAGTAGATGATTTTGGTCCCCAGTAGATGTTTGGGTCTTTATGAGTTAATATAAGTATTTAAGAAAAGCCCTTTTTTTTTTTTTTTTTTTTTAGTTTGAATGTGCACCATTTTTACAATACAATTATATGAAACTACAGCATAAACACAAACAAGTTGCGTAAGTTGTCGCTCTGTTCTTTTCATCACTTCTCAAATTTGAGGGTTGAATGAAGGTTCTCATTTAGAGTTGATCAAATCCCCAGAGCTATTTGTGTATTTGTTCCATCTCAAAGCCTTTAATTTGAAGGAAAGTCTGTAAATTGTCAAAACACAGAACAATTATACACGCTTCACCCAGTATGGATACTTAACAGGTTGGTAACACAACTGCCGGCAGGTGTGATGTGCATATCATCTGCTTCGAGGCAGTAACCAAACAGGAGCAAAATTGATGTAAAACATTTGCCAGCAAACTAATTACTGACAGCAAGAGGGTCATTTGTGCAACAGGTGGACCATTCACTTTGGACCAGCCACCTGCCCGCTGTGTTGATACATATTTATAAGCTAAGCACATTTCCCCAAACCTAAAACATCGATGCCATGCTGCAGGAACACTAAATAGTGGCTATATATCAAGGTCTGAGTTGAAAGTACTCTTTGGATTTCCTCTGAAGAGGACCCGAAACTTTTCAGTTAGAAAATGCTTTCTGAACAGGACACTGATCCATCTGTAACGCCGACATAATGCCACGTATTTTCATCGACATATTAATGAATCATTTTTGGCGTCTAAAATATGATGAGTTTGTCATGCTTGAAGCTCAAAGGAGCAATAGATTAATGACACTGGTCTAGAAATAATCGGCTTCAGAGATTAAATGTGCTAAATGTTATGTATTTTGATAAGATTAATTGGAAAACAAATGACAAAAGTGCTGGTTTTTCTGATGTTTTCAAGGTATATGATAAAGCATTATTAGATATATGTATTGGTTTATGTACATTTATGTAATAGATTTTTAAATCTTCCACTAGATAGAACCTATAATGTGACTGTACTGCCATGTGCAGACGGAGTTTTGAAATAAATCTGGTAGCTCCGAGACAAAGATTCCTTTTGAGTTAAACCCATTCTCTCGTTAATTCTCGATTTTCATATTTTGACCCAAGACTGTAACTTGAAAACTTCAGCCGACCAGTATTTTTGACTTGTGGCAAAGTTTCCCTTTTTTTTTTTTTAAATCCAGAAGCATTTGAGTTCACCACATGTTTTAGTTTCACTTAAACTCAGGCATGAACAAGTGGTTCCAGGCACAACAAACCCCGCCCCTCGCACATATCGTAGCTTGGCGTCGACCCAGCTGATGTCATCATGTCTATGCGTGTGCTGATGTCAGCGTATCAATTGCCTCTATGTATGTGCCAAGTTTGAAGTAAACAGAAACAAAATGCATGTTTTTATAGACAGGAAAATTTGCCCATTATAAGTAAAAGGAAGGAAAAAAAAAAGGATTTTAAGAATTCATAATAAACTTGAACTTTGACCTATTTTTCCCAAAAGGTAATGGGATCTATTCTGGGTCACTGGTAATCTATAACTCCAATTTGGTATGAATTCAACCAGTTTTGCTGTTATAGTGTTAATAAACAAACAAACCGAACCAAAAACCATACCCCCTTCCTCCCCTTTTTTTTTTTTTTTTTGGGGGGGGTGTGAAAATACACATCAGTCAGAGAAATGCATGGAGCTTTTTTGACATTTTAAAGTCTTACAGTTTTATGCTCCACAGTGTTTCTGTTCTCAGTCGTTTCATTCTAAACTATGATGCAGGTCCGCTTTATCCACACAGCTGATGTTGACACCCGAAGGTCACCAACATATCGACACCTTCTCTAATATAAATCATGGAATGCATTCTGCTGTTTATTTCTGTCTGAAAAGATTTGTTGTTCGATCCTGAAGAAAAGCTGACAGTCACTGTTTGCTCCAGTCTCCTTTATATATTTCAGAGTGCACAAAAAAACCTGAGCATTTATCATCTTTTCTGATTCAGTTGTTTTTCTGTTCTCACATTCTTACATAGAGATAATTGACCCACTGTACTGTCTGCCAAATATGAATTATTCAACACATTATTACTGTAAAGAGTCGGTTGACTTTAATTGTACCAGAACAAAAACCTTGACAAGCAGCAGTAACTAAGGTGAATGTGGCTAAAAAAATAAAAAAAATAAATAAGAAACATTTTCCATCTGGATAATAAAGTATATGATCACATGTACATCCATCTACTGTAATAATCAAAATACCCATATGATGAACATTCATATACATATATTTTATACAGCGCATACATAAACATACATATGTGCATGAAGTACATACAAATGATTTGTTTTTATCTGTTATCACCACGTACATGCTTTCATTTCATA
>JAPQRP010000002.1:7945867-7961832 GCA_037367295.1 Apogon hyalosoma
TCTTGGTCAGATTTCTTGAAATCAGATTTTCCAGATCTATTGTCTAAAAATCAGTTCTTATATCTCACTGAAAAGTTACTGTTTAGGTGATTGTCTTATTTTAAGTGTGATGAGATATTTGAACTAGAAATGAGAAAATTACACTTTAGATTTAGATTTTTTTTCCAGTGTAGGAGCAATATATTCTATAATCAATCAAGTGCAATAAAAAGAAACCAGTATTTAGGGTTCAATACCTCCTGATCCAAAGCATAACTTAAGGCTAAATAAATGTATTATACAAGTAAAGCAAGTTTTTTTTTCATTCATCAAGCCTTTTTCTTTCCTCACAGCAATAATTAAAATAGACTAAAACATCATCATCCTTTTCACATTAGTCAGTATTTAATCACTGAAAAATTGAAATTCCATTTCAAGGCTAGTTTTTGGTCCCAGTTCAAAGTTTTTAATGAAACCACATAATTATAGTGGTTTTATACTGTTTATGAAAATGAAAAACTCAGAATCTAGAGGCAGAATATTCAGAACACTTGTCTCACTATGTCTGATGTCAGAGCTATAAAACTAATTTCCAGGCACTGGTTCAGCTGCAGAAGGGACTAAATTCATTTATTCAACTCAAATACAATGAATAGATTCTATAGTCAGTGTTTAACCTGTAGTCAAACACAATTTCACGCGTCAAAAGTTAAAGCTCCTGGTGCATTTACAGCCACGCATCACTTCATGGTCAGTGGCGTGTGTTGACATACGGCAAAACATTTCTTTATTGTTTGAGATGAACAGTACAGATAAATTCCTGACGAACAAGATGTCAAACACCATATGAAAGTCTTATTTGCGGAGGAGTCCTAACAACCTGGTTGGACAGATGCAGGGGAGGCTTACATGTGTTAGCTGAGATGCTAACGTTAGCTTGCGCCAAACATTGTTTTTATCCAACTCATTTTAGAAGCGTCACTTGGCTTTTCAACTTTTCCAGCTTCCTCTACATGTGATTATAATGTGGCAGAAAGAATAGAAAAGATGTGTTGTGTGGACTTGGGGACACATAACTGCACTGAATACAGACAATTGAAGCTGGAAACAGGAAGTGATGTCATGACTTTGCAATTAGATAATGTTAAAATTAAAGGTGGGCGATACTGGGAATTTTGGTATCACTCCGATACCAAGTAAATACAGGGCTAGTACCACTGATACTTTTTACTTTAAATGTCATGATCTTTGAATAATTTTGTGATTTGGCCTTTAGTTAGTTGATTATGATTACGTTAAAACACAGGACAAAGACTTTAGGCAAATAAACATGTTTTTTTAATTTATTAACTACAATATAAAACAATTTAACTGTATAAAAATAATAAAATAGCCCCCCCTTTACTACAACCATTGTTTAAGAAAAAGTTACTCGGGCAAAATAACAAAAAGCAAGAATGTAACAAAATATAAATATAACAATGTCAACAACACAACAAAAAAAACTTTCCATTACATGCGGATATTTGTGGAAAATAAAGTAACAGTCAGTTGTGCAAAATAAGTAAACAAAAACAACAATGTAATAATAAATATAACAATATAAACAACAAGAGAAAAACCTTCCATTGCATGCAGATATTTGTGAAAATAAAGTCAGTAGTGCAACGTATAGAAGAGAAACTGCAACAAAAGTATCGAATCATCACACTTGTATCGATCCAATACTGATACTCACCTTGGTGTCGATACTATCTATTTACATCAGCTCTCGTTAAAATCTTTTTCAACCTAAATATGAAGGAGCAAGATTAAGGCCGTTTCTCAATACGTGTTCTCATCTGTTCTTCCGTTCTTGTGAAATGTCATCAGCCTGGGCCCAAGTACTGATCCATTTGAAAGTTCACATAAACAAAGAACGCATGGAATACCTGGATGTTGTTCTTGTCAGCTAGCTTAAACTGAGCCCGGCCGTGAACCCGCTGGCTCGGGCAGGATCTGGGTGGCTGCGTCCGGATGAACCGACAGAATGTATTACAGTTCAGAAAAATATACAAAATGTATAAATGACATGTGAATACTTGTACAAATGTGTTGAAATCAAATCAGTGACATTGTGGTGATTTGAGGTAAATACGTTATGGAGCAGATGGAGTAAATACAGCAGAGACGGGGAGGAAAGTTCATGGGTGCGCACTCATTCAATCACAGATAAACTTGGGTTCTTAGGAAGTACGTTCTCTGAGACCGTTCTTACCGAGACCGTACTCGCTGAATTCACAAGACAGTACTCTGCGTTCTTGGTATTGAGAAACTGCTTAAGTAAAACAAGAAAACATTTGTCTTTAGCAGCAAAAACAATAAGCAGAAGTTTTTTAATTGGCAACGTTAACAAAATAAATTGTTGAAACTCGCAGCAACGATTATTTACATTAATAACAGTAATTATAACCTAATGAATTACTATTATTATTATGAAATTATATCACAACAATAACAGATCCTGACATTCAAGGAAAATTAAAGCAGTATATTTTGTCTCAATATGATGCACAGTGTTCGTGGTCCAGGCCTGGTCAGCCTCATGTACGCCGTACATGATCACTGCTCTAATAACTCGAATACTCATGGAGGATTTGTGCTCGGTCCAAATGAACCAGATACAAATCGCTCACCAGCTGCATCTACTTTCTCCTCAGCCCAACAGCAACCCCCACTTTTCCTGTGATCTCTCCCCAATCCCAGCGCTCTGCATCAATCCCCTCAGCATCCGACAACGCCTGCGTGACCCCCGAGGGCTGCCCAGCCAATGAACTCCTCACCAAGGCGGAGGCTCCGACACGTAGGGCTTTCAGGACGGTTCAGTCAAAGAGAGCAGCCTCTCTGTGCTCTACAAGAGACTAATCACTGCACTCGTGGGCTTCACGAGACCCAAGGTGCCAGACTTCACCACGGAGCTAAAAACCATCTTAGGGGAGCAAAAATCGATGCTACACACTCATGCTTAGATCTGCACTTGACCTGCTTCTGAAGCATTGTTGTGTTCCATCACTCTGCAACAACTTATCTCAACGTTTTCTAACTTTCACATCGATGTCTGGAGAAAATGCAGGAGCACATTTCTGCAAAGAACAAAGCCGACAACTGATTGATGGGTCCAAAGTAGCCTCTAAAGTATAAAATACCAGATGACAAGAGCAAACATAAACTATCAAAATTTCAGTTTCAAAAAGCATATTGTGCATTTCAGTCTTTTTTTTTTTTCTTTTTTTGCTGCTGTGCGAAGTGCTTTGAATTATACCTCGTTAAGCCTGCCGAGTACTGTTCCATCTGTCTAAAATCACCCAAAAGATGTGGAATAAAAGTAACATGCAGGTAGTTTTCAGTCGGTGATGCATAAAAACAAGACGCTGCCATATTCAAATGTTTTAGGGAAGTCCTACTTAAATTCCTGCACCCTAGGAAAATATCAGGATACATCTTCCGCAGAAACTAGATGAATTAGCAATAAACAATAAAAAAGCATCACCTCCAGCTCACTAATGACTACCCATGATCCTCCTCTCCTTCCTCCACATTTTCCACTGGGGAGAGGGAGAGTGATGTGGGGTGTGCCTGAAGTTTTCTGCTTACCCTTATTGCTTTTGCTGCCGAAGACAATATTATTATCTCCAGCTGCAGGCCTCAGAGCACACAACTTGTAAATAATAAACCGAGCTGGACAGAAGCCTGTGAGGCCACTGCTAATCCTGGTATTATTCCACTTTTATTGTTGCTATTTGCTCATTATTTCTCATCTCCTCTGGCTGAAGACAGCCAGTTAAATTATTTTCACCCCATTGTTTTCTTCTGCTACAAAGGCCATATTAGCGTTGAGGACAGGCAACATTTAGAGATGCCTTTCTTCCTTTGTAGCCCTTGCATCCTCTCTCTTGACCCCTTTAGCATCTATGAGGCATCGCACACTGTCACTGTGGGTGTTAGTAAAAGCTGTAAATAATTATGAATAACGCTTTTACATTATTTTCCACCATCCTCGTATGTAGGATGTACTGTATCAGGAGAATGGTAGGCAGCAATCTCCAGATTATAACCTCTCCCCTGTGGGACGTTTTGTGAGAGTGAGATCTACACAAAGACAAATCTGATTTATGTTTTGCTCAAAATCCAATTTGAGTCGTTAATCAGTCTAAGGGTGGTGTCGGAGCCTCCAGAGAGCCGTAAAACTCTTTATTTGCTGAGAATGGAAACATTTCAGGTTCAACTCTGAGACATTTTTCTTATGGAACAAATGACTTTGACAAAGCCCCCGGGCCAAACTGGTAACTCCACTGTGCTCATTGTTGCTATGAAGACACCTAAAGATATGGAGCTAATGAAATGACTATGAAGCCTCTCACTATATGGAACATTACTTCCAGTGCGGTATGAATAATTATCCTTGCTCTAACTGCACCTGATTGTTGTGCTGAGTAGAAAACCTGCACCAACCAGGGCTCGAAGAAATGCACAAAAAGTGTTTTCAGCTGCTTCACCCACTTTGCACCATGTGCAGTTTGACATCACAATCCACATGGAGATGTTTCTTACCCAAAACTGTATCTTTTCTAATATTTCAGTCTTCTCAAAGCTGAAGGAAGGTGGCACAAACAGATCAGTCACTAGAACAATCCATAGATACATATTATCTCAATGTTTCTAAGCCAAAATGCTGTTTCATACTGTATATACACACTATTATAATGATTTAATCACTCCTGGTACTTTTTGAGGGAACGTCATGAGGTTATAATAATAAAAAAACTGTCATATAAGGCCATTTAATTCACACTTCAGGAAAGAGTCCATGTGTGATCTTATTTCTGCTCAAAAATAAAATGATTGCAGTCAATGGTGAGAATCGAGTAATTTTTTAAAAATCCTGTTATGATGTCATTTACAAATATATTTGTCACTTAAAAAGATCATTTTTAATCGGACTTAAAGCATACCTGAAACACTGGACCATATTAGTGCGGTGTGTTTTCTGAGTAGACTAGCTTAGCCCTCAGGAAATTAAGGTTCCAGTAGGAGTACAACAACAAATGTACTGTACACATATAATAAATATTACAAGACATTAAGGAAAGAAAATTGTAATAATAGCTATAACAGTTGTGAAAAAAGGCAATTACTCGTGGTAATCTTTATTATAAAAGGGAAGTGGATTGTGTGTGTGTGTCTCAGGCATCACACAAAATCCGTCCAGAGCGGACTGCTGCAGTTTGGTATATTTGTGTATTTTTGATCAAGGAAGAGACTAGTGAAAACAGCAAGTTAATTGGACCAATGTTTTGGGAGATATTAGTAATTATGGAATAGAACAGCCTTACAATCACGTTGCTTTGGCCAGAATCATAGAACTGAAGTGAGTTACCTAGCAACTGATAAACAATAGGCTCATGTTGCCATGGTGTCAAATTTCACGTGCAGAAACAGACATGCCAGCTGAGAGGTTATTCAGCTGAAAATGACAGTGGAATTTACCAAAAAAGTAAAGACTAAATATAGACTCACATCTTTTCCCAAAAGTCAGCTCTCCCCAGTATAAAAACCACCACATCTAGAACCCATGGTTCCCCACGGGTCAACATGCTACAGAATAATAATGATATATAATAATACAATGCAGTCCATTCAGCCATTTCACACAAAACTTTGCTAAAAACCAAACTAAAAAAACTTAACTGTCTTTACCAGAAACTGCCACTTTCTGGACTTGGAAAATTATCTTTTGGCTGAAAAACATCTTTTGTGTAAATGTAGAACCAGGATTAAAAAAAAAAAATCGACTCTACATTGGCCTGTGTATGTATTTTTTCTGAAGTTATGCCACCTGGGGCACAGCAAAGGGGCAGGACTTCACCTCTATACACAAAACTGTAGGAAGTGATTGACAGTTCCATAAAACTCTTTCATGGAAGCTGTTTAATTTTGAAAATATTCATGGAAACGGAAAAATTACAAAGACAAAAATTCCCGTTCTTTATACCCTTTAGATGATTTCTGCCTTTTCCAAAAGTGTACAGAATGGAAATGGAAACCCCTTTTAGCAAACAAATAATAATAATAATAGATTAGATTTCTATAGCGCTTTTCAAGGCACCCAAAGTGCTTTACATTACTGATCCATTATTCATTTGCTCTCACATTCTCCCTCTGGTGGTGGTAAACTACATTTGTATCCACAGCTGCCCTGGGGCAGACTGATGGAAGCGTAGCTGCCAATTCACGCCAAACGGTCCCTCCAACCACCACCGAACATTCATACACCAGTGTGAGTGGCACTGGAGGCAAGGAGGGTGAAGTGTCTTGCCCAAGGACACAACAGACAGACTAGGACAGAGCGGGAATTGAACCACCAACCCTTCGGTTACTGGACGACCCGCTCTACCTCCAGAGCCATGGCCGTTTAGCTTCTAATTGATCAGCTGATCGATCTGCAGCTTCTTCCCAGATATTCCAATATGTCTGAAAGTACCACAGCAGAACAATGAAGAGACCAAATGACTCCTGTCTGACCCGTGACAGAAGTCTGGAAGACTAATCCTGCTCAAACGTCACGGCTGAAATAAACCCTCACACAGGAACTCTGCCGGTGTGTAGGTTCTTTGTTTCCTTTCTTGTCCTTTGATTTTCCTGCACCCAGTGAGGTTATTTTCGATAGCGATGTGCATGTCTCAGCTCTCCATCCATCCATGAAAAAACACATCACAGCCATTTTAGATGCAAATCGACACGGTGTTGTACTTCCTGTTGTCCTTTTATTACAGCCATGTGTAACATCTAGTCTGTACAACCACCTGCTGACCTACATTACTGTGCAAAAGTCTTATTCCACCTTTAGCTTTGTAGTGTCTGTGGGGTTGAAGAGAACATGCATATTTATTTCTCATTCTTGTTTCTTGAGATACAACAAGAAAATACAGGGAATATGCGCACATCTTTGAAAAAAAAAAAACAACGCACAAACAACTGAACTAAATGGGTTGTAAAGGTTAAAGTCACTATTTATTGTGACCAGATTTTTGTATTAAAAAAATACAAAGAAATATAAAAATGTGTTTTATCTAAAAATAGTTTCTCCTTTATCTCAGTATTTATTTTTCAACTAGACCCAAAGTGCTTCCAAACTTGCTTCATAACATTCGTCTACTTCTGGTTTGAAATTTAGCCCCATGTCCTGTTTTTAGGACCAGTTTCATAGATGCACCATGTATATTTTAAGTATTGCTCTTAAATATTTTTGTACTTAATACTGTTTTTTTATTGAATGCACCTTGTACATATTTATATACTTAGACTGTTTATATCTTTTATTTGAAATATTACTATCCCTTATGCTCCTTTACCACTTCAAATGTCCCTGTTGTGGGACTAATGAAAGATTATTTTATTTAATCTTACTGACTTCAGACTAGTTTAAGGAGATGCACAAAATATTCAACTTCTTTGTCTGTTTTCAGTTCGTAGCTTCGTATGCACTTAATATTTTACAGAAACACAGCCATTGTCTTTTATTAGTATCCAAACCAAATAACAATCTCTTCCAAACCCTAATCCATGTGGTTTAGTCACAGAAATCTAAAAATTTATGAGAAAGGATGCAAATTCTGTTCTCTGGATTTTGTAGATCCAGCATCAAGTGCAACCATCTCCTGCCAGTAGAGAAAAAGTAAAATACATACAAATTCCAATGAGATTATACAGAGAAACAATGGCAACATTTTATTCTGGGGACTGAGACAAACTTGCAGATCTCATGAGGGTTTGATGAAGGGGTGATCTAGTCAGAAGTTCAACTCAACTGGATCTTGAACTGTTGACCTCTGGCCAGCGCTAAAGTTCAGCCAAAACACGAACTAGTAGATTGAGACAGAGCTATTATTATTATATTCCAACAAAAACCGGCAGTAGTTTTTGCCAAGCTATGCTATTACACATGATATTCATAATATGTTGTTGTTATTATTGTTTATCCCACCTTTGCTTGTTTGGAAAAAGAATGAATCTTACGTTTTACCTTTTTCTACTGAATGTCTTCTGATCTGTCTTTTGTTGAAAATAATCGCTACTAATTTCAGAGCTGAAATGGTTTCGTAGAAGTTGCCACTACTATTTTAATTTGTCATTCATCATCGCTATTATGATTGTTTTATAATTTAATTTAATTACTCAGATTTATTGCATTATTTAGGACTAGTGCATTGACATGAGGGGAACCACAGGTTCTGGATCCTCTGATACAGTTCATTCCTTTACTTTCTTGGTAAATTCCACTGGCATGTTCAGTTGAATAACCTCTCTGCTGGCATGTCTGTTTCTGCACATGAAATTTGACACCATGGGAATGTGGCCTTATTGTTTATCTGTTGCTAGGTAACCCACTTAACCCTGTAATGCCAAACGTGTCATATTTGATACGTTTTGAAGCCCTCTACATGATCGGTGTGATTTTTCTTTTTTCTTGAAAAACCTGATGTATACAATTAGATACATGCAATATACAGATAATCCACCAGGGGGAGGAGTTCATTCACCGGAGGCCTTTCCAGTGACACAAGACTGTCATTAATGAGGAAGGAGGAAGAACTGTGACAATTTAGAAAAGAAATTAACAATTTGTTAGAAATGTTTGTGTTATATTATGTTTGTTTCTTCAAAAATAAAAATATTTGAGCATTGAGATCCGATGGATCAAGTATGATACAAAATTGAAATTCATACATAGAAATTGATATTTGAAAAAAATGTTTTTGGTTGTTCAGATTGATCAATAAAGGCTCCAGTTTCAAAGAACTGGAAGTTTCTGTCAATGATTCAATAGTTCAGGCTTTATGGGATTAAATGATGATTCGATGATTCTGGGCATAGAAATGTGATTGGCCATTGTAAGGCTAAATTTATGAATATCTCCCAAAATATCGCTCCTATCAACTTGCTGTTTTCACTAGTCTCTTCCTTGACCAAAAATACATAAGTATGACAAACTGCAGCAGTCAGCTCTTTCCAGATTCTGTGTGATGCCTGAGACACACAGTCCACTTCCCTTTTGTGATACAGGATTATTTCTAGAATATAAAGGGTGTGAGAGCCAGACCGAGCCTCATTTCATTGCATTTTATCATACGTGTACTGTAGCCTCTTAAGCGTGGTTCCGACTGCGTTGCCATGGTAACGTCATGAGACGCTGTACATCCAAACAGGCGCTTGTTTTGTTTTACACTGACATTATTCCAACTGGAAATAAATGGCTCAGGGCTTAACATAAACACATATGACAGACTTGAACTTCACTGTACGCATTTAAACAATGGCAATTAAGGCTTTCTGATTTAATTACACAACAAGGAAAAGTAGAGTTAAATATTAATAACAGTGAAGACTCTTCCCTCAGGATAAACAAGACAGAGAAACTGTGCGCAAAAAAACCTTTGCCCGACGAGTTTCAGCACCGATCACTTCCAGGATATTAAAAACATGAGCTACCCGCTAATGCAGTCCAGGAGACTGAGAGCTCGGGTAAAGGTGACCTTTCTCAGCTGCTAAGGGACTGGAAACAAACGTGAGTGAGTCCTCGCTGTGTGATCATGCAGCAACCCACAGTTGTGATGCCTTCCCTCCACTCAGGTATAAGCCTCACAGTGAACATCGATTTCTCAGTGCAGAGACGCACCTGAGGCCTTGGGCTAGTTCTAACTGTATGACTGTGAAGCATAGCATCGGTGTCAAAGAGCCTTGTATGTGAGCAAAAAACAATGTTGCACAGGGGAAATTTACATGCGGGTACCATGAAATTAAAAATAAAGATGGATTAGGCTGTTTGTTAGGTGAACAGCTTTTGAAGTTCTTTCTTTCTGCTGTTTTTTTACACTTATTACACAAAAAATACTGTACTAATTTTCATGACATTTCCACTACTGTAGAATGAGCCTTCACATCTACATAGAGTGAGTTGCATCCACAGTCTGCCATTCTTTCATGTTTTATTTCTTTGATCTTATAGCACAGGCATATGTTCTTGATCACTGGATATTCTATGTCAGAGGTGTCAAACATATGGCCCGTGGGCCAGAAACAGACCGCCAAAGTGTCCAATCCAGCCCGTGGGATGAGTTTTTGAAATACAAAAATTACACTAAAGACATTAACTGTCAATGGTGTCAAAATCAATTTAGTTCAGGGTCTGCATGCAGCTAATTTCCATTTCAAGTAGATCAGACCAGAAAAATACTATCATAATAACCTGTAAATAATGACAACTCCAAATTGTTCTGTTTTAATGTAAAAAAAAATAAATTGCATGAAAATATTTACATTTACAAACTGTCCTTTAACAAAAAAGTGAATAACTTGAACATGACTGATCGACTGATATATTTATTTCAAATATGAATGTCAAAAAAGAAAAATGAAACATTTCAACATAAGATATAAGACATATACAATACATATTCGAAAAGGAGTGAGATGAGGTACAACTTATAAACTCCCACCCCTTCTCCTTAAATAATTAATAACAATAATAAGCTTCCTAGTCATGAAATGTCTTAAGGAAAGTATATGTAATTACACCAGTATTCTGTCTGTTATTAAATGCTTTGTGTATTTGTAGATCCACTGTGATCTGTAAGTTGTAATGTACATGTGTAAATGATAAACTGAGGCAGAATACTGTTAAAATTACACTTATTTTTCTTAAGAAACTTCAGTTTGTTCATGGATGTTCAGGATATTCACATTTTTTGTTAAAGGTTTTTGCTTTATCCTAAAACAAAGACAACATTTTGGAGTTGTCATTATTTATAGGTAATTATCTATTATTTTCCTGGTTTGGCCTGTTTGAGGTCAAATTGTGCCGTATGTGACCCCTGAACTAAACCGAGTTTGACAACCCTGTTCTATGTGGCGTTCCAGTCTCCGCGTCTTGTCACGGATCTGGTCCAAAACTGAAGGTGTTCCTCCCTGGCTCATGCCCTACCTTTCCACCAAAATTCATGAAATCCTTTTATTAATTTTCAAGAGACCGACATACATAACACATCAAGACACACTACACTAATTGCACACAAAAAACAGTGTAACAGAAAAATAAAAATAATTTGAAATAATAATAGAACAATAATAATAATGGCACAAAGGGGGTAAAAAAGGAAGCTGTCACACTCAATAGCTCTACAGAGGAGTATTATAATCTATTGCTGTTGCTTGAGAAAGTCCATTAAGGGTATCCACACCTCTTCCAATTCTTGACGTGTTTTGGAAGCTCCAAAGATGAGTTCAGGATGCGTCTTGATCTCAGTTGGCAAAATTTATTCCGGTCACGCGTCAAATATAACCATCAGCGCTGGTCTCTCTAGACAAGAGCTCACGCAGGAACTCAAGTCGCAAGAGCCCCGAATTCCAGGTCCGGTTGACAATTATCATCTTTGGTGGCTCCGCTCCGAACAATAGGCTGGGCTCGAGCAACGTCACTGGACTCCCGATTGGACCTCACCTATTGACGTGACTTGCTGACCGTCAGTTTATGCTTTGCTACAGGGATGTGCAACGGAAACTGTTATAACTGTTGTTTGAGACGTGTATCTATTGGAATGCCAGGTCTTAGCTCCCCGTAGCCACACTAGCTCCTTCTGTTGTTAACATTCTGTCCTGCAAGCAGAACTGACCATGAATTTATCAGTAGAGACATACATGAGGTTACTGCGAGATGAAAGTCATACAGTCATTTATAATTAATGCACGGTATTTGACGTAACACTATAATTCAAGTGGTTTTGTGTAACCCTGCTGGCACACAGATAGAAGTGATCGTACACCCCCCAGGTAAAGCTCACATCCACTGACAAACCAACTGAACCAATGGTATTAGGTCTCTGAAGTCATTGTCCATTCTTAGTATTAGTCGGTGGTTCAGCAGAGTAGATTTCTTAGCTGTGATGTTTGAGTTTGAAACCGCATTTAGAAATAACCAATGAGTTTACATTTTATTTATTTGGATCTCCGTTAGCTTTGGTTTAGACCGTCGCTATTCTTCCTGGAGTCAATTGTCTTTACACAAATGACCGAAAACACCCACACAAAACAAAACAACAAAAACAACTAAAAACCATTCATCACAATTACAAAACAAAAACTACATGCATGTAATACAGGACCTAGTTTAATTAACAGTACCTCCCAAATTTGTAGATTTTAGCATACTTGGTAAATGGTCAGATATATTTCACAGTTATATATCAATGTAATGTCAATCAAATGAACATTAACAGACACTAAGCGTTGTTTTGCAAATATTTAATCCTTCAGTAATTCTTTAAATCTGTATTTGTTGTTTTCTTGAATGATTCGTCTGGGCAGAGCATTCCACATCACCATGGCTCTATACATCACAGTACTTACAAAGATGCATATTTGGCTTCATAGTCTGAGGAACAAAACGTCAATCTGCCACTTGTTTTAAGTGATTTTCTCCATTTTAGATGTTATTAATTGGTTTTGTAACTTAGTTTCAAAAGTAATTTGACCTGATCTGTTATGGCAGTGTTTCCAAACCTTTTTCAGCCACGGCACATGTTGCACATTAGAAAACTCACAAAGCACACCACCAAACAAAAATGTCACAAAAAGTATATTTATTGAAACATAATGCAGAGCTAGTCTCAATTTACTGACTCGGTGTGAAACCTGGGCCTGTTTAGCTGAAGACAGAGCTGATATTCATGCAGGAACAGAAGAAAGACACACACAGAGATCTTCCTCAACAGCTCTGAGTCCTTCTTTTTTCGTCTTTGTATCAGTCATGCTTGAAAAGAAAACCTCGCATAGATCGGTTGTGGAGAAAGGGAACAGAACTGAAACAGCTGTTTGCTAGAATGGGGAACTCCTTGGCAGCAGTCACCTGACACAAGCACGTCAGGGGTGCGGCAGGGTGACATTGTCAAGTGGCATTTGCAACAAAAAAGTTTAGAGGGGTGCATCTGTGACCCCCTCGGACGGACCCCCGGTTTACGGATTGAGGTTCGTCATATAATTGTATAATAGAGGCATATCCACTCTGCCTCAACCCCATCCCGCTGATCTGTGCATCACTAGTGAGGGGGGAGGGGGGGCTTTATCAACAGAATGCACCGCATCGGGGTTGGTTCACTTTCACTTTGCAAAGGGAAAGAGGTGAGTAGATCATTAGCGCTTAGATTATCAATCAGGGGAAATTGGAAAATCTTCCACGGCGCACAGTGGTTGGGAAACACTGTGTTATGGAACCATCTGTTTTTACAAAATAAGTGTTTGTTCAGTGAACGGACCTATTTCTCCCATAGGACTTTATTCAGCAGAACAGCCTCTGGTCTCAGTTCAAAGACCCCAAGGCCGTGACGTGTTTACAACCAGAAATGGCAATCTTACATCTTTAGTTCGAATATGGTTGGCGTAAACACATCATGGCCTTGGGGTGTTGGAAGAGAAACCAGAGGCTGTCCTATTAACGTCCTCTGGGAGAAGCGACAGTAGGGAAAACTGTTGGTTCCATAACAATCTGATCACCTATAAAGTGAGCTTTTGAGATCTGATCCATAGACTAGCAAATATAATATAAATAAAATGATTGATTTGTGAGACAAGTGTTAAGTTGCGGTGTGGTGACAGTTAAGGCACATTTAGAGTAACTTTACAATCTGTTTTGGAGCTGAAAATACTTTATCAATTAAAAGAAAGTTAAAAGTAGTTAGTCACATCACAGCCCAGTACCAGCATGCCTAAGAAATCTGCTTGGTGAACCACATTAGAATAAAGATCAGGAGAAAAATTCCCAAACTAGAATCTTTAGTTGACTTTCAGTCAGATCATTCTTGGATCCATTCACCATGGGCACCAACTGGCAAAAAGGAGAGAAATGTAGGTCTTAATTTGTGGTTTAATAATATTATGGAATGAGGAGAAGAAGAGTGGCCATCTGGTTAAATAAAAAAAAAAAAAAAAAGTACAAATGAAATGAAGCCAGACTTTTGGGGACATTGTTTTTTTTTTCTCCCAAGCAAGAGGACAGAGAAGCAGGACATGCCTAAAATCCAGTATTTAATTAGCCTAAAGTGGCGAAAGTCCAACTGCAATGTTAATTAGTATGTTAGAATATCAGGCTCAAATAACTGTGAAGGACACAGAGACTTTAAGCCAAAGAGCCGACTGGAAAAAAAGAAAAATAGATCAGTGTAATAATAAAGTAACAACGTACATAAACAAAGCCATTAATCATGAGGGTGTAACGCCCCATTAAGTTACAAACACTTAGAAAATTATGTGATGGAAAAAAATCAAGACATCAACCAGTAAATGCACATAATTTCAATGAGGAAAATGAAGACGTGATGCACCGGGTTTTTAACAGGCGTTATTGTATATATATGTATTAACTTTTTTTTTTTTTTTTTAATACAACAGGAATGATAAAATACATTTCCCCACTGTATTCAGTACATAGTGACATTTTAAAGAGAGGTCACGAGAAAGTTGCAAAGTGAAAAATCATCCCATCTTCCAACAATTTATGAATGATTTTTCAGAACGATAATGGTAAAATCCATTTAATTATAGTGCAGTACAAATCTTTTCCACATCCCTTACAATAACCTTTATCTTAAATGAGATGCCAGTTAGTGTTGTCTCAGCCTTTTACCCACTCGAATACACGCAGCGTCTAGCATTAGCAATTAGCATTAGCACATTAGGAGCCACAAGCTGACGAAGGCCCACATGTAAGGAGCTAAATGAATTCATTTCAATCAAATAGTTATTGGTGCAACTGTACATGTGTTTTACCTGCAATAGATTGCGTTTTCAAGTGGCCTAAATACTGTTTCTACCTCTGTTTTATTTACAAGCACAGCATTAGCCTAGCATTAGCAATTCCCAGCTGTGTGTATTGACCTAAATCATTACTTTATTTACCTTCTTCTGCCCCAGAAAGGACAGATAAAGGACTGACAAATGAAACATTAATGGAACTGTGAAATACCTCATACAAGTCTTATTCAGTTTCATGGTAATGCATAAAAGTCTGGTCTGACAGACAGTGTAGAGGAAGCTAATGTTAGTTAGCTAATATGCTAATGTTAGCTGGTACCAAACTGGGTTTTTTTTTCTCCTTTCAGACTTTTAGTGTTACTTATGAACTTCATCTGCTTTCTCACCACATGTAAAGTGGTAGAACAATAACTGGATGTGTCTTTTGGATTCAGGGACACAGAACTGCAGCAGATTCAATACAGAGGAATGAACAAGACTGGACCCAGATTTAAGAAATGACACCTCAACTTAACAACCAGGTATGAGGACGTATTTCATATTTTACCCTTTCAGAGCCAGAGAAATCAAATAGACGTGCAAAAGCGACTGTAATGGGGAAAAGTAATAACTAAAAAATGTGACAGTGATGGTTCTTGAACTCCAAATGTCTGCAAACCTGCAGCATCATCGTACATTCAACACTGCATTTATATGAAAGTAACTGTATTGAAAGCTTCCGTTTAGTAAAATAACATATTTAAATGGTTTCTAATGGTATTTATTGAGATCACAGCAGTAATAGAGTGAATGAACACATCAGCTTTATACCAAACATCCTTTGTGGACCAGAATTTCCCCAGTGTTTTCATCGTCTAGAAGCATGGCACTAATGTCTACGAAGTTTTTCTTTTCCTCTTAGTTTAAATAACTTTACAGCCTTTGCTCTGAAATTGTGTCTATTACTCCCAAAGTGAAGGCTCGTCTGTGTTATCATAGTCTGAGAACAAGCTTATAGACCTCAATCATGTCACCTCTGTCTCTTGTAAAATAAGGTAGGTAAGTGCAATTTTCTTAACCTCTATTCATTCCACATCCTTTCCAGACCTAGAATTAGCTTCAGCAGCTTCACTGAACCCTCTCAAAATATATGTATGTGTGTGTGT
>JAPQRP010000002.1:7961932-7975214 GCA_037367295.1 Apogon hyalosoma
TTCATTCCATGTTTTCTTTTCTGTCTGTTTTAGTCACATGATGCACACAGGAGTTAGGACTGGATTGCATAACCATTATTTTTGAGGACTTTTAGTAGTCTAATTTATTTTTTTCCACGACTATGTAGATAATGACAATAAAAAAAAAAAAAAACAACAACTGTTCAACAGGAAAATCTTCAAGAGATCTGAGACAAGAATGATCAAAAGTAGAGCAAACGGTGAATAAAATTGCATAAAATTACACAGAACATTCTTATGAGCCATGGTTATGTGGTTGTTAATGTGTGTATTTAATTCCATGAGTGCATTAATGACGCAGGTTTATAATATGACTCCGGTTGTCTTTGCTTTTTTATTTTTTACATTTTATGTTGGGAAGGCATAATATTGAAAGTGCGGTTCAAAATCTGCTCAGAACTAATACAAGTGCCTGAATAATCTTAATAAACTTGTCCATTTACCTTCAGATGCTCCACGATCTAATCTCATAACTGTCAAAGTGCCAACTATGAAAATCTTAATCTTTGGTTCCATAAAGGCAGGTATAAACTGATTTTATTCTGCTGCTAAAACAGTGATTTCTCTGTAATATCTTTTTGACAATATCAGAAATTTAGAACAGCGACCGTCTCACAGTACGACTGCTGATAAGACCTACATCTGCTTAACAACCAATAGGAGTTTAGCATGAAATATTCAGTTCAATTGAATTTTATTTACATAACGCCAATAATGCATGATTATCTCAAGGCACTACACAAATTCAGGCCAAGGCCTTTAGAAATACCATACAGAAAAGAGGAAAGAACCCGACAAAACCTCCGGGAGCAAACCCAGAGTGATGATAGGAAGGAAAAAAACTGGGGAAAAACTGAAGACAAAACATCTGGCAACTAGTTGGGATGAGGAGGAAGAGAATAAGAGGAAAAAAATAACACGGATAAAGAGCAATAAACAACAGAAACAGCGGTCAGGATGAAGGTCCGAACCACACCAGGATCATACGGTTCTGGATCCAGAGAAAGAACCCGTGATGCACTGATCAACATGAAACGTCAGGATAAAAATACTAAAGCTCAGGATGTTTCTGCAGAATTGGCATTCCAAGTTGGCCGGTTTTCCTAAGTCACAACCTGGGCCACATCCTCCTCCTCCTCGACGTATAAATAACATTTATGTAACGGCGCAGTCGTTAGCATCACTGATTACACAGGTAAAGATTCCAGGATGACGGGGATACATCAAATAGGTGCATTTGAAGGAAACAAACAAATGCTATGTCACTGCGTCTCATATATGGAAGTATGTTCATCAGCTCTTCTGAATGTGAATCATCATCCTCTCATTCTAATACGTTTAATGTTGCGAGTCAAATACACTGCCCGGCCAAAAAAGAAGTCGTACATGCAACATTTCACCGCACCGCCTTTGGTTTTGATCACAGGAGACATTCACTGTGGCGTCTTTTCTCCACATAACGCTCATATAGTGTCACAATAAGGTTCATAATCTTTTTTTTTTTTTATCTATAGTTGCTTTAATTTTTCATTGTCGATGATGGAGAATGGGACCGCTGCATCAAGTCTTCATCATGATTGTAATTTTCCACCCGGGACACATTTCAAAGCTTGGTATATTGTGGAATTTTATTGTTGAAAATGTACTTTTGTGCAGCTTGCAAATCATTTTTTATATTTTTAATTGCAGTTGTAAATGTTTTGAATCTGGAGGTTGCCACTTGTTAAGCCCCTTTTGGGTTTTTTTTTTGGTAAATATCCATCACAATTTTTAACAACATGTATTATGGGTATGTTCTTTACTATGTGAAAGTAAAAATAAATAAATAAAATCAGTGTGACTTTATGGAGGCTAATCCATGTGTGAAAATGATGCCTCATTCTCCCTGGACCATTCTGTCTCAAGCCTGATGATCCTGATCAATCCTGGCATTATCTAATCTTTTTGACATTAAAGACATGAGGCTACTTATTGTATTTAGAGTTAAATAAACAGCCTGAACAAAAAAAAACAAAACAAAAAAAAAAGTAACTCCCTGGATTTAACTCAGCAAATAGTTCAGATCCTTCCACGGGGTCAATACTGCAGTGGTTAATAATGATTATGAAATGTTCGATGTTTTCGTTAAACACGTTACATACCTGCGGTATCAAATTGGATACATACATTTTTAACACAATTCAAGTGTACAAGAAAGAATCAGTTATTACTAGAAATATTTATAGTTTAAAAAAATAGCAAAATAAATGTTCTTAATGTAACTTTTTGAAAATTACCAAAGACTTTCCTGCAAAGCGTGGATGATTTAATGATAGTGGCCATATTGAAAAGAGAAAAAAAAAACAAAAAAAAGCCCTTCCACTGGCACCTACTTCAGGCTATGACTCTGGTTTTACAGATTTTATAAAAAAAAAAAATTGGTCACGAAAGTCATACGCAGCTTTAAGGGAAGTGCTGATCTTGTTGATTAGATGGAGGTCACAGAACCTGGTGCAGCAAATATGATAGAAATGGTTTTATAAGGTTAAATAAACCAAAAAAACAAAAACAAAACTTCAGTATCTACTTTTCATTTTGTAATAATTTCCACAGATTCATCTATTCATTTGCTTTGATAATAAATGTGTTAAATTGTAAAAAGACTTTATGGATACACCATATCTTCATCTACATGTTCTAATGAAACCTCCGCCTCACACAAGCTGCATTCACATCCCATCAGTGTTCGTTAGAGTCCATGTTTCCGACAGTAAACTCAGGCTGCAGAAATGTTGTGAAAACGGCCTAAATGTTGAGTCAGACCTCTCAGATCACCTCTACACTTCTCCATCTCCTCCACCTGTGTGTTTGTGCTCATATTTAAGTCAAGAATCATACATTATCGAGTAAACGCAGCCTTGTTTTCAGTCTCTGTGTGTTCCACAAACTCGCATCAAGGCCAAAATCTGATTTTTGCCAAGGTCGAGATACCAAACATTAATTTTTCTTTGTGACACTGGTGCGACTCATTACCCGGACTGTAAAAAAAAAAAAAAAAGACGACTACACGTGTTACAGGGACAGCAATATTTCACATTAAGTGCATGCTGACTATGATAAACAGCACAGGACATGTATGTATACAATGAGCAAGGTCTTGCATTACCTGGGGAACTGATGGAACTTTATCTTTTCATAACTCTTCTTTTAACAACTGTATGTAAAGAAATGTTCTGGGGTGCTTTTTTTTTTTCCCTGTTTCTTTTTATCAGGCGCTTCACAATTCCCATATTTGATTCAGTGTGTCTCAGAAGAACACAATGTTTCTTATCCCTCATCACAACTGACAGACAAAGTAAAAATGCATCTCACTGAGGCAATCCACTCTTGACTGGCTACGGCTCCCTTGAGAGAACATTCTCTCCACAACAATGAGCTACTTAGACTGCCAGAGGACACAATGCCTGTGCAAAGAATAGAGATAAAAAGACAAGTTAGCTGTGGGGAGGATAGATGAGGAAAGGGAGGTTATGAATTTAACATAGAACAGATGTGAGACATATGCGCCCGGAATGAATGAAGAGATCATCTATAGCATCCAAATAGTGACTCAGAGAGCACAAGATGCAGATTAAACACCAATTAAAGAGATGATTAGTGACTCTGCGCCGTATAATGACAGACACATGGATCACTGCGTTTATCGTAGTACAGGCAGGTAGATTAAGGAGATGCACAGGCTTTTATTTACAGCCAACGAAGCAAAAGGAGAAAAAAAAAAAGACAAGCTGATGCTAATTGATGTAAAGAAACAACATTTAAAAAAAAGAGAGACTCTGGGCGCATTTTATATATATATATATATATATATATATACATACACACACACACACACATACACACACCACAGACAAGAAAAAAAGTATCATGCAAGTAACACCATTGTGCAGGAAAGAAGCCAAAAAAGCCTTATATAAATACATCCCCAGAAATAAACAATAGACAAAAAAGAAATAAAGAATAAAAACATGATATAACTAAAATAATAAGTAAAAAAATATAAATCAATTCTATAAAACCTTACATTTCCATTCTATCCATCCATCTGTCCAGAAATACAGTTGATGTTATTGCATGAAAAAGTGAGACTATTTACATTTGACAGCAACTGCAACAAAAACTACAAGCAAACCACTACATAAAGCAGTCAGTAAAAGAAAAATATAGGCCTTTCTGTGTTCTAATGACAGACAAAACCAAATGGAACAAGTAGAAATGAGATAATAATAATAATAACAACAATAATAATAACTCTATAGTGATTAATGTATCAGGAAATCTAATTTGTTGCATATTCTTAAGAACTGGCTTGTTTCAGCTTTACTGACAAATACAAAATATGCAAAATAATGGAAAAATGTTCATTACATGGACAAAAAAAAAACACCTGCAGCTATTAGGACCTTGAAATTTCATCATCAAAATGTTCCTGACAAACATCAAATTTTATCTTAAACAACTACTACTATTATTACTATTATTATTGTTATTATTATTATTACTATTATTATTATTATTAATAGCAGTAGTATTCATTGTATCCTATGTAATATGCAAATAAACTAACTTTTCTACCTGAGTGCGAGTGGAAGAAACCAGACAGCTACTTGTGGTTTAAAATAATTTAAAATCATAACTTTTAAGACAATGATTAAGAACCAGAAATTGCATGAGTAAATTAAATATAAAACAAAAGCATTTTTAAAAAATTCTATATCATAATTAATATAATTGCATTGTAATTAATTAATTGGAATTGTGTCATTGTGACCTGAAACACTCTTTACATTTTGAAGATAAACGTATCCATAGCCATGTGTGGATGGGATATAAAATACGTATGTTTTTTTCTTCCCAGCGAACTAAAGATGCAAAGTCAGAACCTTTAATGTTTCTGAAGTAAAGATCTGTCAGGACCTTGTGAAGGACTAATCCGGTGTGAAGTTAATCTGTTCAAGCGTCTGCCCATGTGACAAATTGAATCAGCATTTTGTCGTATTAGTTTTTTTTTATTAATAAAAGTGTTTAATCTCTTCATTCTAGATTTTATCTGCTGCTCCCTGGACGATACCATCTTTACTCATGGACAACAATAGGGTCTGTATCTCCTCAGGCCTCAGGACCCTCTCATCTGACCAACCATATTTCAGATGCTCCATTAAACAACTTCAATTACGCAGTGATTTCGATGACCTTGACAGAGTGAGGTAAAAATCAATAGATAACCCTATTCTTGTTTTTTATCCAATGCACGCGGGTCACTCTGCTGCCGTGAAGTAAACCCAGCTCTAATTCTTTGACAAAGGATAACTGGTGCTTTATCATGGCACTGACAGAAGAAAATGCCCATAAAAATAGAAAAGCTGATTTAGTTAATCTCCTTCCTGATAATTTGATCTATATATCAACACTTCGGGGTTCCATGCAACACATTTATTGACACATAGAGCCTGATTGTCATCTGGACGCTGTTAGTCGCTCACAATAGCTCAGTACTGAAGCGACATCACAATGGTGTCGAGGTATTTGGAAGCAACCGCTCGTTGGCCACCAGTGTTGGAAGTAACGCATCACAAAAGTAATGCATTACAGTAACAGATTGCGTTTTGCTGTGACACAGTAGTGTAAGGCATTACTAATCAATTTTCAGTAATATTTTACTTGGTACATGTTCAATAGCGCTTGCATTCCAACGCACTTTTCAGCCATAATTTAATTACTCAAATGAAAATAACCCCAGTGTGCTTCCTTGCCCGCTACCTGCCTCGTTTAATTTTACCTGTGAAAATTCTTTTTTTTTTTTTCTCTCAGTCTGTCCCCCCCTACATGTTTTTGCAGGTTACCCTCCGGAGGACTCTGGTGTTTTCCCTACTTTTAACCTCTTGATTCTCTACACAAAATCGCTGATGTTTCCCTGGTCTTCCTCTTCCCAGAAAACAAGCGGATAGAGACAAGGTCAGCCGAGCGCTGATTGGTTGACCGACCCATGTGACTACACGCTTCCATACTGTTTATATACATGTACGTGGTACGGTTGAGTCAGACAGCGAAACTAAAGAAAACTGTCCCCACAGACTCTTGTTTCAAACTAATGCTCCGACTAAATATAGCTTGTTTATTTGCTTGGTTTCTTGATTTTCTCAACTCGACCGGTATAAACAGGTTTTATCCCCCCCCCAATCTGTTTCTCGTGTATAGAAGTTGTGCTTAAGAGCAGATACGATGCACAGGAGTCCACATGTACATGAATATTCTAACAGACATCCATGCTATGTAGTATTATTGGGTATCTACAGGTGACAGGGGTCGAAAACTTGTCCGTTTCTATCACTGTGGTCGTGTCCACACTGGAAACGAACCACGACCACCTCTTCCAAGCGGTCTCAGCTCGGTTGTTTTGTACCGGAGTGCGATTACTGCTTTCACATATGCCCAATCGAACCGAGCCAAGACTTGTTCTGGAATAATGGCTTCAATTGATCCAGTTTTGAAAACACCCCTAGATTTTTCTTTGGTACTTTTCTTGTGATTTAAAAAAAAAAATCCAATTTTGTTTGTCAAACTTTGCATTCAAAAGATATCTTGAAGCGTATAGTCACGTGGATCGGTCAACCAATCAGCATGCGGCTGACCCTCTGTCTCTAGCCGCTTGTTCCCAGAAATGCTGCTGTTCAGAACGACTGTTACACATGAACGTACTTCCTGAGTGGATTCTGAAGTTCAGCTCCTCAGCTCCATGAATTGCGACAACCCATCTCCTTCTCAACTAAATCTGAAGGAAAACCATGAAAACTTACATATAGTTGCCTTTGTTTATTCGATGTACATGGGGGGGGGGCACAGCAGTGATGCTTGGATGTGGCCTCAGCCACTGTTGACAAGTAAACCGGAAGAAACAATACACAAACTCAGTCATTTCAAACCGTGTGCGGGTCATGCGTGAAAAACCCCTATTCCTAAAACCTAGTGAGATAAAAGAATACTGAAACAGAAATAATTTACACAGGGTTCAAGTGTGCAACGTGGTAAAGTGCATGTACTGGAGAGCATTTATCAGCTCTTGTTTGTTTCAAATGTAAGTTGAAAGTTACTGCTCCATCATTTAGATTCGATTGTCTTTGTGTAAAACGTATTACATATTTATATTTGAAAGTACTCGGATTGTAGAACTGCACAAGGCACGAGGCCATTGGACCTTGAAAAAGTAGATAAAGGTCACCTATTTCTAATCAGCTTCTGCTCCATGCCAGGATGCACCCGCGGTGTAAAGTTGGTGCAGATATGTCAATGCTTTCTTCAGATAATGTGATCACGTTCATGATAGGACAGACAGACGACAAAACCATTACAATACCCTTTCTGCCCGAAGTTGGCAGAGTGGTTAAAAAAAAAAAAAAACAGCAAGAGTGTGAGACCTTAAGGAATCAAAAATGCGTCTGTAAAGTTTTATTTCCTGTTGGTGTTCAGCCATTGGGTGAAGACGGCAGAAGACATTCCACTGGTCACATGGACGTATGCTCAGCACAATCGTGTCCTTGGCCCCGCCCCCTGTTTGAACGCGTAAAAATGCTGAAAAAATGCAAATGTTGCTGCTGGGATTCGAACATCGTAGACCGTAGCGAAACTTACTGAGCTATCAGTCCACATGTACTTTAGGGAGCAACTTGATGCGTCCCAAGGCTCTACTACCTCTTTTTTTTTTTTGGGGGGGGGGGGGTTCTACTGCACATGTGCCATTTATGATCAGAGTCAGTATGCAACTAAAAGTAATATAGGAGACATTTAACGCATTACAATTGAGACAGTGATATTGTAAGGTACGGAATTACTATTACATAACAGTAATACGTAATTTGTAATGGATTACAGTTTGGAAGTAACTTGCACAACACTGTTACTGCTACAAAGACGACAAAAATAAAGCAGCCTAGTCTCCAGAATAAAACATGGCATTATACTGAACATTTCTGCAAACATAGATCTTTATAACGTCAACATAATTTGTCAGTGAAGGATCTGTTACTCCTTTTGTCTCGTCTCAGTGGAGTTCATGTTCCGACTCTCGGATGCTCTTTATGTTTAGGCTTTAAAAGTGCTTTGGTTTGGGCTTTTTCTGTATTAAAACCACACCTGCCAGTCCCCAAACCAAAACGTAATTTTTTAAAATAGATTTCTGAGAGACGGGCCTCCAATTATAGCCTCATTCTGTTCCCTCCAAATGCCAAAAACCGTATGAGTGATGAAACTAGTATAATGTCGCTCTGCGTGTATCTAGAAATAACAGAACATTTATTTTTTGTTTAGAAAAGTTAGGATAAATGGCATATTTGCATAAACTCTCAAGATACACAATCGCACAGAGGACATTAAAAATAATATGCAACTGTTGCATTCAGGCTGTGATGATACTATGATTAAGGTTCCGTTAGGTTTAGGAACAAAAACAAAATAACTGGGGTTAAACAGAAAAAAATTAGGTCAGAGTGAGTCAGGTTTGATGTGTTGTTAAGGCAGATCAAGCAGTGACACATTTCTTGTTCAATAAGCTCTGTTTTAACTACAGTAGTGGAAAAAAGTTTTCGGACACCCTTAAAATTTTATAGAATCTCAAACATTATCATGAAATATTTGCATGAAAATCTTTTTGTTTTTCAGAAGGCGTGGCTACATCAAACAGACAAACAAATGTTTTTTTCTTTTTTTTGGGTAATTCTTAAGAAAAAAAAATAACCAAACTAAATTCTTGACAGTTTCAACATGTCATGTCCTGGATGCGTTTCATTTTCTACTGAAACCTCCAGTTTGGACCTTGACAGAACAGCGCACATGCAGAAGGGGCACGTGGGTTTGGAAACTGGAACAAGACTGGATAGAGTTCAATGACTGAAGAGGGATTCTGAATGTAATAGATTACAAATGCATGGGGCGTCCAAAAACTTTTTTCCACCACTGTAAATAACTGATCTAAATGTTTAATACATGTATGAATAGGTCTCAGTAAGTACTTTCATATGACACGTTACAATTTACAGAAATAAAATTTGGGGGTAAAAATACTGAAATTACTGCTGCGTGACACGGGGACTCAAAATGAACGATTTTTATTTTTTTTTTCAAATGTCTGTAGCAGCAAAACTATTGGTTGAATTCATACCAAATTGGGGTCATAGATTTCCAGTGACCAGTGTTTACACGTTGGGAAAAGTAGGTCAAAGTTATATACATGTTTGTTTTTTTTCCATCTTTTTTTCCTTCTCCCATTTACTTATCATGGGCAAAACTTCACGTCTAAAAACGTTCATTTTGTTTCACTTTACTTCAAACTTGGCACATATATAGAGGCACGTATCAGCACGCGCATAGACATAATGACATCATCTGGATCGACGCTGAAATAAGCTACAATGTGTGTGAGGGGCGGGGTTTGTTGTGCCTGGAACCACTCGTTTTGTTTTACTTTATTTTTTACTCCATGCTTCTTATCTTCACCATGTTCTATGTATGCACCAAACCACTGAGGCTAATTCCTAGCAATGTGAACCCTGTTTACTTACATAAATAAACAACTCTAGATCTTCACGTGGGCCTTGGTCAGTGGCACTGGAAGGAGAATTAACCTGACGGTGGGGAAACCGAAGGACCCGGAGAAAGCCCATGTACAGAGAGAGCACACAAACTCAAACAAACACAGAAAGGCCTCGGGCAGACTGGGAATCCAAGACAGAGCTCTGAAGCAGGAGGCAGAAATGCCACCTATATTTGTCCTACCATGTCACCGTTTAGTGGTGAAAATTAGGCCAAGTCCTTAAAAAACCCAAAGTCACAGTAGCGTCACTACAAGTAGCAACATTTGGAGTTCAACTACATTTTTTTTTACAAACAATTTCTGTCAGAAAGTTGTAGTTAAGTATCTTACAATTCCAATTTTCTCTCCATCTAACCCTTCCTAAGCGATTTATTATCTGTTACTGTACCTTTACTGTGTGTTTTTAGGTGAAAATCTGATATTTTATGTATTGATCATGGAGGAGTTGATATCATATTATATCAGCAACATACATCATTAACTGAACATTAAAGCAAGCGTCTCCAACCACCGTCATGCATTAAAATACACGGTTTACAGAACATGATGGTGTTTCCATGTTCACTACCTGTCCTCTGAACATCCAAATGAGATGGGATGACGCTAAACAGCTCAGAGTGAATTTGACCTGAATTACTGAAGCATGACGATAATTGTCGTGTTCCAAAACTTAGCCCATTTAAAAAAATAATAATTAAAAAAATGACAGTTATTGAGTATTTTTGTTTGTGGTTCAAGTTCATGAAATAGAAAAATGTAAAAAAAAAATTAAAATCAAACAATGACATTTTTCTGACATTACTACAGCACCGTCAATGGTTAGGAGGGGCTTCTGTGGGCCGGACACCGCAGGGTTACTCAGCCTAGCCGTCTCTAACAGAGGTAGTAGAATGCAAAACCCTAATGATGTCCTGAATGTCCTTTTGGGCCCCAGTGGTGAACAGGGAGAGCAGTAGAGGTCATTATCAAGTGCCTTAGAGTTGATTTGAACTCTGAGGATGTTAAAACTGTCATTTCAAATTTGCAGTGAAGATTTTAAAAGAAAATGTACCAATATTGTCATTTTCCTGGTGCTCTCAGGCTGTATTACTTATTCCTCACATCTACTACCTTACTGCACACAGTATGCACACTGGGGATGCAACGATTACCTGCATAATGATAAACCACAGTAAAATTCCAGATGGTTAGTATTACCGTTTCAAATTCTAATCATTAAAACTGTGTTCAATCACTGCACTTTGAAAAACTTATTCTGATACCGCTCATTTCCTAGAGAAACAGCAATCTCCTTTTATTTTTTCGCTTCCTTGTCCGCTACCCGCCCGCATTTCATTTAAATTTAACCGTGTCTGCAATGTTCCCGTCCCCGCATGTTTTTGCAGGTTACCCGTTGGGTACCCGCGGGTACTCGACCCGGTGCAGGACACTGCCCACACAGACACCCCACTAAAAAAGGACAAAGTCAGAAGTCTGGATGTATTTTGGATTTTTAAAGGATGCAGAGGGGAAACTAATTGAAGATGGTCAACCCATCTGTAGAAAACACAGAAAAAAAAAAAGGTCTCCGTGAAGGGGGGCAACACTTCACACACAAATGGTAGTGTTGCTTTTATCTGCACATTTGATTTCTAGATAAAGAACATGAAACAGCGAAGTGTTCTTTCTGTGCGAGTTCTTAAATCAGTAAGACTAGATCTAGACTTGAGCGCTGAATGTAAAGAAAAGTCTTCTTGGTTCTTATCTACAATTTACACAAAGTGCAGTTCCCTCTTATGGCCATAAGGTGCCATCTTTAATGCACATTTGTATGTTTGATGTTTACATGTTAATATTTGAATGTTTCTGACAAAAGAAAGTACATTGTGCATGTTTTTTTTTGTTTTTTTTTTTCAAAATAAAACTTGGTTAAATGATTTCAGTGTGTGTATAAGTACTTTTTGAACATTTTCAGCACATTTCAACAATACCATGAAAATAACAATAACCATGATAATTTTCATCACAATAACCATGATATGAAATTTTCACAACGTTACATCTCTAATGCTCACAATATTGCATCCTTTTAGTTCTTTCTGTATACACTGTACATAGTCTGATACACTAATTCTTGAGTGTTTTTCGATATTGTCTTTTTTTTTTTTTTTTTTTTTTTAAAGCCAAGAACTACCTCTAAGGAAAATATCATTATGTGCACATGATAATAAACATTCTTAGATCTTGAATCTGTGCGTTTGCTCACTGCACATGTGTTGAATAAAGCTTTTGACTTGTGTAAAATCTACAGACGCAAAACACTCCGTTCAGAATATTCCTCTCTGCAGGGTTGAAGTAGTCAATGGTGATGTAAAAAGGTCCAGCTGGGTTTAAGTTAGGCCGGCAGAATACAACACCCTGGAAACAAGT
Organism: Apogon hyalosoma; assembly: GCA_037367295.1. Classification (NCBI taxonomy): domain Eukaryota; kingdom Metazoa; phylum Chordata; class Actinopteri; order Kurtiformes; family Apogonidae; genus Apogon; species Apogon hyalosoma. The sequence continues at coordinate 7,973,988 of JAPQRP010000002.1, forward strand.
ACCACACTGAGCTCCCACTCGTCTTCACAACAGCGGCGGCCGTCCAACATCTGTCTGCCGAGCCAAAGCGCTTTCATTAAAGAGACGCAGAATGTGATAGCGGGCCTATTGAGCAGGACAGGCTCCGCTCCCCGGTGAGCATGTGCCAATATTAGCAGATTGGCATTTTCAAACTTATTATCAAAGTCATTACCGAGTTTTCCCCAGACAAACTAACAAACCTGTATCAAGACGTACCAGCTGTCACAACTCTGTCCAGTTCTCCAGGTGGTTAAAACTCACAGGAATCCTCTCACTCTTCTACTTTTGTGTCTATTTTTGCCATTTTTTAAACCGTCCTGCCCAGCAAAACAAAAAAAAAAAAACACTTCCCTGTTACCTTTTTCCTCAACCTTTTCTTAACTGCTTATGCAGTAACGACCTACGCTTTAATTCGCAGACGGGTCACCCCTTAATGTCCTACAAATAATGTCTGCCCTTCTCAAAAAAAAAAAAAAAAAACAGGTAGTGGTTTTAGATTCAGCACTTTTACTGTAGTTCACACTGCAAAAATCAAGTGTATTTTTCTCATTTCTAGTCCAAATCTCACACTAAAAACAAGAGATAATCATCTAAAGAGGAACTTTTCAGTGAGATATAAGAACTGATTTTTAGACAATAGATCTGGAAAATCTGATTTCAAGAAATCTTAGCAAGATCATTTTCACTCGTTTCATCGGCAGATTTTTTTTTTTTTTTTTGCTTAATTCAAGATTTTTGGGCTTAATTCAAGATTGTAACGACAGTGCTAATTTTCATCTGTAGTCCTCAGGCAGGTGACAAGACAGACAACTGTCAAAAAGCAAAAACATAATAAAAACACACAAAACAGCACAGTGGGCACAATCTACTGCTGGTCACAGACTTGGTTTTCCTTCATCCAGTATTTACGTTGTGATTTGAAGGAGGCGTACGACTGTGAGTCTCTTATGTTGAGTGGTAAACTGTTCCAATATTTAGTCCCAGTGACTGAAAGCGTAGTTTGTCCAAAAGTAGTGCGCCTGCGTGGCACGTCACAGTCTCCTGGAGCTGTGGAACTGGAAGCCCTTCCCACTGGCAGATTTGTTTTGCTTGAATTAAGCCAAAAAAAATAAAAAAATCTTGAATAAAGTAAAAAAAATCTGCCAATGGAACAAGTGAAAATTATCTTGGTAAGATTTCTTGAAATCAGATTTTCCAGATCTATTG
>JAPQRP010000002.1:8000282-8013146 GCA_037367295.1 Apogon hyalosoma
CAGCACCTGGAGGATTCAAATTCAAACTGTATGAACTATTAGGGTCCAAATACACAAATAAATGAACCACAGACTAAGAAAAGTGGGTTCAGATAAATATGAGCCCTTTAACACCTTAATGTACGCAAAGGATGGACAGAACAGTGCGCTTGCGTCTTTAACGTTGAGCATAAATGAGTATTTAGTGGGAGTTCATTTTCAGTTTCTTGTCTGGAAGTGACATTTGATTTTATTCCCACTGAGGTGCAGGTGATCTTCACACCGCTTATTAAAGGGCGTTAACACACCAGCATCACAGCTGCAGGTTCAGGAAAAACACCGAGCGCCACAAAGTTGACACGTGTTCATCCATAAAAATGGTCCGTTTTAACTGACTTTGCTGTAACCTGCATAAGTACCATCATCACACTTGGTTATTTTGATTTTCTCACATCGGAATCGTGAGTCTTTTTGTGCTCTTTTCTTTACTTTTTTGTTGCTTTACCTTCTCAGTTTCCTCCTTTGTATAAGAACATTCTGAACATTTACTTTTAAAGGCGCTATAAATAGTCAAGTTACAAATGTTAGTGTTATCGTTTCATAACAGAATGATATTTTTAAATAAACATTAACTCCAGAGATGAAGCTAAAAAAAAGAAAAAAAAATTGTGAAGCACTGCTTTAATAATTGCATAAGTCCTTCACTTGATATTAGTTTGTAAAGATAAAGTTAAAATCCGGTGGATGCACAACAGAGCTGGATTGTGTAGGTAAAGAGGAGTAGTTTTATGGTGAAATGGAAGATTTAGAAGCAGAAACAGGGTCATCAGATCAAATATGAACTGGAGACTGATCCTAAGAGCCACTGAAACCCTCCATCACCCTTTAGTTTAACCTGGACTCTGGAAAACCCAGCAGATCTACCAGGCTTTCATGGACAGAGAGGAGTTTAGAGTTTAGAGCACCGTGGCACCAGAACACAAAAAACCTGTAAGTCCTGAACCACATTTTACAACAGATTCTAAAGGAAGTTAGTAACCAGTATGAACCCTATAACACCAAACGTATCATATTTGATACATGAGTTTTGAAGACCTCTGCATGATCAGTGTAAAACCAGATGTATACAATCAGATACATGCAATACACAGATAATCCACCAGGGGGAGGGATTCCTTCACCAGAGGCCTTTCCAGTGACACTACAAGACTGTCACTAATGAGGAAGAACTTTGACAATTTAGAAAAGGAATTACCAGTTTGCTAGACTCGTTTGCCCCAGCGTACGTGTAAACAGGACAGACGTGACTCCAAGGCTACGTTCAGAAACAGCGCTAATGCCGAGGTAACAAAGATTCTTACAAACAATGGGTTTGTACAAAATCTGGACATCGTAGACATGCTCCCTCCACAAATGTCTACGAACTCCAGATTTCATTCCAACAAACCCATCATTTGTAAGAATTTTGTGACCAAGGCATTAATAATAATAATAATAATAATAATAATGGATTTGATGTATATTGCGCTTTTCTATTAACATATACTCAAAGTGTGTACAGTGGATCCATTATTCATTCACTCACATATTCACACTCTGGTGGTGGTAAACTACATATGTATCCTGGAGCAGACTGATGGAGGCGTGGCTGCCAGTTCGTGCCTATGGCCCCTTTGACCACCACCGAACATTCATAAGCATTCATAGACCAGCAGCACTGGAGGTAAGGAGGGTAAAGTGTGGGCCCAAGGACACAACAGCACATGACTAGGACAGAGCGGGATTCGAACTGCCAACTCTTCAGTTATTGGGTGATTCGCTCTACCTCCTGAGCCACAGCCGCATTAGCGCTCTTTCCTTGAAAATGACAACATCTGGTCTCAGAAAATGAAAAAAAGCAGGTGTTTTTGGTCTGCTTTTCTATTTCAGTCAGGTAGTAACTTCCTTTTTTGTTATTAGAAAGAGAAAATGAAAATCAATCTGTTTTTCAAATTTGGTTTATCTGTTTTGACACTGAAAAAGAAAAGCGCCTTGAAATTCAATTTTAATCGCTCTATTTTAAAATGAAAATCAATGAACCACTAGTTTTCCTTTGGTTTCTGAAAAGAAAATCCAAATATTACAAGAGATACACTGACCGTGAAGGTGCGTTCCATAACTGCCGTAACTACCATAACTGGTGTAAAATGAAAGTGAAACGTAACAACGTCCGACTCCCAGCTTCTATGCCTCTGTTGTACACTAGAGCTTACACGAAATTTCCACAACTTCTAGCCTGTATCCACTGGACCCCCTCCACTGCTCTATGGGCCCCCAGGGAATGCTGGGCCCCATGAATTTGTAATTTTTACCCCCCCCCCCCTTTACGGCACCCCAGCATGTACGTACTCATGACCAGAGTCACACACCCTGCACTGACTGAGCAGGAAAAACCACCTTGGTGACACCATTTAGCCTGATGGTGAATGTTTGGATGCTTGGTCTGACGCACTAACATCAAAACATCCTGGCTCTGATGAACTCACTTGGTGATACATGCCCCCGCTCTGTCTGAGTGCACTTGTGGGGTTTTTCGGTGTTTTGTCGTGGAACAGCCTCGACTTGGCTCTGTGTAGAAATATGCTATACAAATAAACTTACCTCGCTTTGCTTCACTGAAATGCAAATTTCAAAGGCTCAAGGACCCATTTAAATGTGTGCGATTGCTTGGTTTATGTCAGTATTAAGAATAAGGAGCACACTGACAGGATGTTTCAGATATTTTTTTTTTTTCCCTGGAAAATACGGGGGGAGTTTCAGAGTTGGTGCAGGTGGAAATAATGAGTCGTTTCCAGTGGCGCCTGGTGCTAAATAATACAAAGGAGCAGTTATGAAGGTTTGTATAGAGCAAATTATAGATGTATTACCTGATTATGTGTGTTGACGTGATAAGACTTTGGTTTGATGTTCAACTAAATGCACCCTTTAACCCAAGGGTGTCGAACTTACTTTAGTTTAAGGGGCCACAAAATGCCAACCGGTAAAATACTCTGAGGTAACAAATAATCCAATTTTGACTTTTTTAAAGTGTGAAAAATGAAAAATTGCATTACGAAAATGTGAATAACCTGAACAATCATGTACAACCTGAAATTTATGAAGAAAAATAAGTGCAATCTTAACAATATTACGTGTCAGCTCATTAGTAACACAACTTGCAGATCACAGCAGAGCTACTAATACACAAAACATTTGGTAACAGGTAGAATATTGGTTTAATTGAACAGTTGCAGGTTGTTTATATTCGTTCATGTTATTCACATTTTATTGTGAAAGGACAGTTTCTAAATGTAAATAATTCCATAATGTAATTTGACTTTTTTCACATTAAACCAAGAAAAAAAAAATGGAGTTGTCATTATTTCTCGGTTTTTATGTTATACTTTTACTTGAGATCACGTTAGGCTGCATTTAGCTCCTAAACTAAAACTGACTCGACTGTTAATATCGTCAGTGTCGGATCAGACTCTCTGGTGGGCCGCTTTTGGCCCGCAGGCCGTATATTTCACACCCCTGCCGTAACCTATCCACTTATCTGTACAATAATCGATTAGTTGGAGCTTTAGCGTACTCTGTGTCGGTTTGGCTGTAATGTTCTGAACAGGACTACATTTTTGCTACGTTTCCACTACATGGAACCGGCTCGGCTCAACTACTCAAGTACCAGGTACTATTCCTGGAGACTGTTTCCATTACAGGATACAACTAGCTTTCCAGTACCTGTTCATCATAACAATGTGCCGCGTTACTTCCGTGTCGTCTGCTCGGAGTTACTGATAAACTCGCTCGTTGCGTGTCGTCTCCTCTGAATTTTTACGTCGGCTACCAAAGACTGACTCTCCTGGACCGACCATGGTGTAGTTTTATGGGCCATCATCATGCGGATTAACCTACCGATATATTTACCGTCGACTTCTGCATCTGTTTTTTGTAAACCGGCGGGTCACAGAGACAACTGTCTGACCAGTCAGAGGTCTGCAGTGTTTACACGTCACGTTTTGGTATCGCTTGGAACCTCGGCGGAGGTGATACCAAAAACTAGTATCAGGTACCAGATTCCAGGTGCTTTTTTGTAATGGAAACGCAAAAAAGGCCGAGTCGAGTCGAGTCAAGCCGGTACCGCGTACTGGAAACGCTGCATAAATAATCTGTGATGTGGGGACGTTAATGGCCCAATCCCAATCAACCCCTTGGCCCCTCCCCCTTACCCCTCCCCCTCCATTTTGCACGTTCACATGAAGGGGTAGGGGTGTCCCAAGGCCAGGTGGTGAATTGGGATTGGGCCTATATCTCACTCAAACCGACTCAACAAGGACAAGAAAATAAAAACAATTCTGATTGGCTTGCAGACTCCTTAACGTCCAATCGGAGCGCAGACCTGGTAACGTATACCTCGTGAACTACGTCCACTCGTGAACCCTTGGAGGATTAGAACTACTTTTTTGGTGACTTGCACATGAATTTTTACCCCACATCTAACCTTTCCCAAGTCGTTTCTCTCTATTTCTTATGGCCTCCTCTACATTTTCCTATATTTCATTCACTGATCATGAAGATGTTCATTAAAGCGCAGCATAAATGCAAAGGATATTACAACAGATGAGAGAAAACTGAAGCAAAAGCGAATTTTTTAACGAAGTGTTCCATTGACTAAACGCAGAAACAAGTAGATACCTTCGGTTGCCGGTGGCTGTTTGCCTTTTAGGGTTAAACTGGAAACAGTCTGAGGCTCCTGAGGCGGGATGGAGAGGGGGTCTCACCAGCTGAATGGAAAAAAGAAGTGGTGTGCCCGGAGGCAGAAGAGGAGTGACTGCGCCAAACTGCTAATCAGGCTAAAAGCTAACAACAGACCTGCTTTAACAACACTCTGTCAGGCCAGTGTCCACCTTCTGGATAACAAATGGACTTAATGAGACTCCACATGAGCGGCTTTGAGGAGATGAGGACCTGCTGTGCACGTCTGGTCACAGCCTTTTCAGCATTTTGGCTTTAGTTAATATGTTTAATATCATGTTTGAGTAGCTCTTGTCAAAAGCAGGTGCATGATTCAGACAGAAGAGAGGAAGTCACAGTTAAATTGATAGAAATAAATGTGAATATACATCATTGTAGATGAACGTAAATACATATTTTCTAAAGTGTAGATTTTTTTACTACTCCAGTTTGAGATTAGAGAACGACGGCGTCTCAACTGCGCTGCACCTGAATCATCAATATATAAACCAGTGCATGACCCACATAAATGAACTGGTCCTTAATTAATGAAAAATAGTGACTTCATACTCAAATAAACTCATCTTGGATAATATGAAATACAAATGTTCTTAAAATGTTACTAAAGCTATTTATTGTGTTTCATGTTTCAGCATTAATTCTGATTATTTATTTTGTATTCTGTGTATTATGACTTATTTCATGTGTTTTTCCAAAAAAAGATAAAATCCATCCATCCATCCATCCATCCATCCAAAAGATACAATCCATCCATCCATCCATCCATCCATCCATCCATCCATCCATCCTTGGGGGGACACAGACCAGCTCACAGATATAATCCCTCCAGTGGGTCCTGGGTTTGCCCCGGGGTCTCCTCCCGGTTAGACATGCCCTAAAAACCTCACCAGGGAGGCAGTTTATAATCAGTGAAACATTCATAAAAAAAAAAAAAAAGAAAAAAAAAAAAACTGGATCCAGATACATTTAGGGCAAAAAGTTGAATATTCCTGCAACATTTTTTTTCCCATTTTTATTTTTTTTAAGCAAACTAAGGGATCACTCCTGTAAATGCAGGCCTTTAAAGGTGCATTATCACTGTACTTTCACTAAATCTGAGCTTTAGAAACATTACTCCAACTAGAAATCCTTAAAAATGCAGGAAGGCTTTTTTTATGGATTAGTTCCCCCAGAGGAACTAATTAGACGTGGCACAGTTTGTTTTTCAAATGAACGTATAAATTGTTCACCTCTCTACTGTAAAACACCTAAACCATAGATCCAGAAAGCAGAACAGAGTGAGTTTGGGTTCACACACGTTCCGCTCGCTGTGTTTGGACTGGGTGTTGATTCATTTTGTAAAGCACATTTTCACACCGTGTTTCATTATCACCTCTGAATACCGCGTCTAAAAAAAAAATGCAGCGAGAGTAAAGTTTTAATGAAAAGCCTATATTTTTTGCTTTTTACTCCTCTCTTCTCTATTCTCCAAAATCACTTTGGACTTTCTTTAAAAGCTTGTACATTTAAGATTAACCTGCTTTTAACCTCACTATTAAATCCACATAAATAATTCTCCAGAATCTAGTTTGGAATAAAAAGTGATGATGTAAAAGACTGTACAGATTGTAAAGGTCAGTCTGTGACTTTGGCTACATATATATAATAAAACGAATTGTAGATTTTTATCCCTTTATTACTCACCCATTCATTGAACCTGTATGTTGACGTTCTTATATTTTCCTGCTTGTATCTGTCATTTAAAGACACAGTCATGACTGAATTTACTCCCAATTCATTTAATTTAGAAAGAGGGTGAGAAGCTTTTACTACTCAATTGGACTAAAACGCAAACACTCTTCAATGTCTTCCGTCTTTAATGTGTCATTGAATATTAAACTGCAAAGCGACTGAATAAAAGCTACAGAAATGGAAGGAATGCACTGAGCACAAGGACAGGAATTATATACTGTATAATTCTGTATTGGCTGTGCGTTGTCTCCCTCATTTTCAACAAACAAACTGTCAGTATGTTGTTTATCATGGAAATAAAAAAGCCTGTGTGTGACTATTTTCACTAAAACTACTTGCTGTTTGTGTGAGCATTAAAAAAAAAAAAAAAAGAAAAAGTGACCTCGGCAGTTGCAAGTGTTTGGTACGAGTGATTTGCATCTGTCATTGCATCCATTCGAACTCATTTGAGGACAAAGTACAGTTTATTGTCAAAGTAATAGTGTACATATTCACCTGGGAGCTCTATATTTACAAAGGCACACTGCAGCACGTCTACAGAACTAGCCGCTGTAAAAATTGTCCAAACAAAATGTCATAGATTTCGCTTCAGACAAGGTTTTTCACCATAAAAGACCTAAACAGCCGCCGCTGACCGAAAACATCTACTGATCTAAAATGTTTAACCCTTTAACAACACTGATCTCTTTACGGCGTTCAAATTATTGTAACCATTGAAGCGTCTGTGCGACCCACAAAATTCAAATGGCATCGGAAAGTTGAGATTCTGAGCTTTCTGACATTATACAACACTTTACGGCAGCGACGTGGGACTTCCGTACAGACTAAAAAACACCTGGAAATAACAAAAAATATGAAGAATAATATGGAAACTGAATGTTCAAGACCAAAAAGTCTGTTTGAGCAGATGTGAAATAGCTGAAAGTTTATTTCTGCAATCTCAAAAAGTTTTGTTATGGACATTTACTTTTTTTTTTTTTTAAACTTGTCTTGTCCAGCATCCTAACAGCTGAATAATAGTCTTGCTGCCTTTTGGTGCTGAACAAATTTGCTTTGCCAAGAGAAACTTCATAAAGTATATGAAGCTCCCCGTGATATTCTACTGTTTTTATTATGAGTTTTGTTGAACCACATTTCGATGCTGTGAATGAAATGCGTACCGAAGATAACCGTGGTGTTTTTATTTTTCGTTTTCTTTTACATCCTAATGCAGAACAGGAATTTATTTATTAAAAAAAAAACAGAAAAAAACGCCTCCTTTGGGCCTCATGTGTGCACGTGTCCGTTTTATACGACTGTTTACAAGTAGCCACAGAATTAGAAAGGGTTCTATTGTTCAGTACAGAACGTGTTATTTTATTCAGTACAGTGGTATCTTTTGTTCCTACTGTGAAATTCAGATTTTGCTGACAAGCAAAACAAAAATATAATTGTGGAAGAAAAAAAAACTGTTCTCTTTACGCACAAAACATGAAACCGTGGCCCAAAAACCAAGGTACGGACCGAACTGTGGGCTACCTGTACCGTTGCACCCCTAGAAGACACCCAGGCCGCCTCTTATAATGGCAGTCTTAAAAGGGTTAATCAACCGCTAACCTTATCAGTGCATGTAAAATATTTCAGATACGATACAAATCCTCACCTTTTCATCAACATCACACGTGTTTTTTATGGATGTTCAGAGGCGCCGTAATGAAGATGGAAACATTAAGCCCATTAACGTGTACACTAAAACTCTGATCAGTATCTGATTTATAGAGTAATCAGATTACTCAAGCGATCACGTAAACAGCCTAATGTGATATGTTTTATCCGATAACAGCTCTTTTTTGAATATGAGAAATCAGATTAATTCACCGATCGCACACTGTTCTCCCCTATACTCAGCTGTCTTCGTGCATGCATACCCCTTAATCTGATTTATTTCATTATTTTGCATCTGCACGTGTAAAAAAAACAAACAAAACGACAACATAGAAAACAGACATGGTGACAGTGTGAGCGGAAGACAATAACAGGAAGTTTGAGTTGACCATCAAAATTTGTGTGCTCTGATGGAAATTTAATAACATCTAAAAATGGGGTTTTCAATTATGTGCATGCAAATATGTCAGATCTGATTAATACAATAATCTGATTACTCCCAGTTATTGGATTTTTATGGTCATTTAAACAGACTCATTGATTCACCAGTAAAAAGCACGTAGTTTGACAAATGATAGTGGTCGGAAGCATTGGTTTTTATGTTCAGTTAATGATATATTTCGCGGAAAAAGTCAAAGTTTCTTCAGTTTTTTTGTAAAAAAACTTTGAGTCTTTACAGAAATGTTGGTGATCAGTAAATGAAATACAGGAAAAGACCTGACTTTAACAGAAAGAACAACCAAGCAGAGGATAATATTAAAGTAAATGGTGACAAATAACTTAGGAAAGGTTAAATATAGAAGTGCTGCTCCCTGGTGGAAACAGATAATTCAGTTTGGGTTCATGCGTTTTGTCTGTTCAGAGCTACCTATGATGTCTTATTAGTTAAATATCACTTAGGCTAAAGTGTTTTGGCCCGACAAAATTATCTGTCTACTACTGTGATGTAATAAAATGTTAAATCACTGTACATTGTCAGTTGAGGCTCTTTGCGCTAATAGCGTTAGCATACATATGGGATTTTCAATGTATTTTAGCATTGTGCTAATCGCTATCATTAACTGACTTTTTTTTTTTACTGTAGCTTACGATAAGTGAATGTTGTGTGTGTTTTACATGATACAAAGCAATGCTACATTGTGTTTTGATGTTCTACACATGTTTTCGCCCGTAAAAAGTTTTATAATACATGACTGGAACATACATTTTGTTTTTGTACAGTTTTACAGTCATCAAAGTAAATATCCAAAACAGCAAGAGGCTTCCTGGGTGTTTATTGGAGAACTGTTGTTGTCGACAAACACTAGAGAAGACAGAAGAGTGGACATGAATGAATGTCAGTCACAAAAATACTCGCTCTGAGTTCCCACACACGTTTCTATCTGATTTTAATGAACTGTTGGTACCTGATCACTTCTGCCCTAATGACAGTTGAAGGATCACTTTATTATTGGTTGTGATCACTCTAGGCTATCGCTTTTTAATTAATTTCCACACATGATCGGGGTGGTAAAATATGGATCATGCATCTGTTTTTATGCATGTGTCATCACAAGATGCCTTTCCAGTCAATTACGTTTGCCGTGATGATGATGGTGATACATGAGGACGGCTGTTCATCGAGTTAAATTAAACAGTACAACATGTTTCTTGAGCTGTAAATGGAATTATATGACTTAATTAGAGTGAAAGACATCAGTACACATCAATACTGGTGATAATACGCAAATAAGGGAAAAAAATGTGTATAGAATTCTGCTTTTAAGGGGTGTTATGCACCATCTAGGGGCAAAGTAAGAGGAATCTGCCAAAGCGATCAAAGGTGACAGAAACTAAACCCAGACCAAAATAAAATAACATAACAGAACTAATTCTAAGTGAAAATAACAAACCAAGATATTTTTAAAAAAAAATCATACCGACCAAAATAGCAGTAAACCCCTATTATGTGATACGTACAATATTTACTAAACTATTTACATTCATAATATAATAATAATAATAATAATAATAATGAAATGAATATTATGACAAAAAAAATAAACTAATCTTCACCATGTTGCATGGATAGTATAAATTATAGCTCTGTTAGCTTAGCTCTATTTATGAAGTTATCATTTTAACTTACACCATTATTGACAGGTTGTAACTCCACAAACGTAATGAAAAATTTGCAGCTTTTAACGTAATAATCCCACACATGTAAGAACTGTCCCTCATTTTCCCACAGTGTGCTCCTTCCCTCATAATCATATCCAGACTTTTTATTTACGTGGTTTAAACATAGGCTTCTGTTCTACTTAATGAGAATAAATAATATCCGGTTCATACTGAAGCTTTTTATAATACAACCTTTACAATAGCTTTGCCCTTTTGGTTTTGTTCCTCCACTTGTATTTGTAATTAAACACCTATTCATATGGAACTGGTGCCATGTGGTGTAACTGCAACGTGATCATTCTAAAAAGGCAAGTATCAAAGGACAAGAAGAAATGGGAAGAAAAAGAAAGATGAATGAATATTCATGCATGCATTAATTAAATGTAGGTGATGAAGTCGTTTATTACATATGTGGGAAGTTATTACAATTTAGGAAACTGAAGATTTTTACTGTCCAACAAATATAATAATTATTACAATTGTTGGATTATTATGTTAAAAGCTGCAAATTTTTCTTACGTTTGCCGTTTATTACATTTGTGGGGTTTACACAGGGTTACACGTGGTATAGATATTACTAACTCTCACCAGCAGGGGGAGTCTGATCAGAACACACTGAGGACCAAAGCCACCAACAAATCAACCCTATGTATCCACAGACTGTATCAGTCAATGAATAAAGTATAAAACTCATTGTTTACTCACATCTGTATCATGGTACCATCACGTTTTGTTCTTCAAACTAAAGACGCTTTTAACAGTCGCTCAAAATAACACTATGTCTGATAATCTTCATGTGCTGCATCAGCTGATAGTTTACATTGTAGCTCTGTTAGCTTAGCTCTGTTTTTAGACTGAAAACAGCCACAGTAAAACCACTGATCACCTCTGTCTTCTGTTCGGTTCGTGTCGTCAGTAGCTGAGCTAAAGATCCGTTTGAATCCAACAAACATCAGAACGGTCACAGTTTAGTCTGAACCGTCGATCAACAAACGGCAACTTAGCAAAAATAATAACATCCCATAATAACGTTATACCTTCATCAGCCTTAAAAACAAACTCACCTGTGTAGAAGAAACGTTGCCATTTCAGCATCAAACTCTGTTCTATTCATTTACGGCTGAGTCCAGTGGAGAAAACCACATTATTTCTAGCTTTTATCAAAAGTCATTTTTGTATCATATTTTAACCTTTTGTGCCCGAAAGAATATGTTACTACACTGGGCTTCTAATAAATCTACTACTACTTTGGGATGGAGAAAGCTAATATTGGAGCACATTCCACTTGACTTTATGACATTCTGAGATTGACATATTCAACTGCATTTGGAAACCCTTCTTGGACTATACTGAAGGAAACGTGTCTCGGGCTTTCATCTGCTCCTAAACTGACATGAATCCATTTCCTTCATCTGCTGTTTATTTGACTTTTGTTTACATCCAACTAACTCTTTAAAGCCCTGTGAGACAACCTTGTTATAATATAGGGCTCTACAGATAAAACTGAACTGAATAAAATGGACTCTTATATTATACAGATACCAATGTGATGGGAATCTGCCTCTATGCTGACTGTAAATCTCTATTTTTGTTTTGACTGTGGCGCTGAGCTGCGTTGTGTTGTGCCGTTTTGTTTCGAAAAATCAAAATTTAATAAAAATATTCTTTAAAAAAAAAAAAAAAAAAGGTCATTTTCTTTGACTCTAAAGGTTGTTTCTTAATGGTTCTCATCCCATCTGGTCACTTTCGGATGCTTTGGTCAAAGGCCCTGTGCTCTTAGTTTTCCTCACCATGCTAGACCCGCAGAGTGACTCACTGCTCCCTCTAGTGGTCACAGAAATCCCCCGGTCCGTCACTTTAAATACATTTAATTCATATCTGCACAATCCAATACACTGGCATAGTTGGAAGAACTTCAGAACCAACGTGATATCATAAAATTACGTACAGATAAGACGCTACTTTAATCACCGTGTTATCCGTACTCATTATAAGCTTTCCACGTGTATGTTCACACCGCGTCAAAAACCATGCGATTAGTGGATGGGGGTTAGGGTTAGCGGTTATGGATGTGTAAACCGGAGATCTTGGCGTACATTGACACGTGATCAAATGGCGTTCAATAACACGCTAAAGGATGAAAATGCGTATTTACAGGCCTAGCACGCCAAATGCCATAAGCTCTGGCGTGACATACAACGCGATTTCATGACATCGGTCTGTCAGAACCCTTTATTCTAACCGCTATAATGAGCATTTTACGTCTTTTTTGTTTAATATTTGAAATGACAAATTCTAACTTCTTCCATCTTTCAGTAGTCGCTTTTCCATTCACCCTCAAATTGCGCAAATATAACTTGCGCATAAAAAATGACCTAATGGAAAAACGTCAATTTCGCCAAACCTCTCGTTTTTCAGTTACAAGTTTTTGCGCTGGCAAGAGGTGGTTTTTGGAGCGTGGCGCAAATGGTATATCACGCAAAATTGCAATGGAAAGACCTTTTTTCACAACTAAAGTCAGGTGAATTAAAAAAACAGATGTTGACGGACGTTACAACAAGCGAAGAAGAAGAGTTT
>JAPQRP010000002.1:8013246-8035950 GCA_037367295.1 Apogon hyalosoma
CTTCTCGTGTCATCTCGCGATAATAAATAAACAAATCATTGCATTTGTGATTTAATGGAAAAACCGACATTACGCACCTCTGTTTTTTCGACATTTAGTAAATATCGGTAAAGTTGTGCGCCTGTGTTCAATGGAAAAGCGACTATTGTGTTGTCTTCGAGCACAGTTTCTATCAAAAACTTCAACAACACAAGATAAATGTCTGCAACAACCGTCGGTGATGTGAAATTTCACACACCGATGAATCAGCGCTCGACTAAACCAAACCCTTACAAAACACTTTTCTGTCAGAGGATTTCGTGTTATAGATATTTTGGCTTCTAGTGAAAGCAACGTCTGTACAGCTGCCAGGTGTTTGGGCTTTAATGTGTACGTCTTAAAAGCTGCGTAGCTCTACTCCTAAATGAAACTCTTTAAAAAAAAAAAAAAAAAAAAAAAACACAGCCTAAATTGTGTGGTTCAAAACAACCATGAGTAATGCTTTTAGTATCCATCACCTAACCAGCGCTCCATCTTTTAAGCTCTGAATAATTTAGTCAGGACTGTTTATCCAGAGTGGCTTTTCCTCTACTGCTGAGGTTAAGACGAAAGGCGATAAGTTAATCTCTGTTGTGGACTGATGTGGCTGTGGAAAGGTTTGTTAAGTAACTAGTTTAGCGCATATGAGCTGTCACTCCTGCAGGAATCAGCAGCCGAGGGACAAAAATGGTACTTGTATCTTTATATCTTGGTGGGAGTCCATGAATTTCTGGCACAAATGAATGGGAAATTCAGACGAGTGGTACATTTATTTGGAATGCACCTGAAAATGACCCCTCTGCTGTAGCGCGTAGGCTGTATTTTTGTCACAATTTCAGCTCAGTCGCATGAAATTTGCTGAAATGGGGACCCTGCTTTAAAATTCAAGCAAATATCTTGTGGGAGAAGTGAGGGAAATGTGTTCTTCCGCCGCAAAAAGGATTACGCGCCGGAGACAAACAGGAACGGGCAGCGGTTTGACACCGAAACGCCGCAGTGGAAAGTGGGAGTGTGGCGGTACCAGGGCCAGGCGGGCGGATTCATTTACTTTTAACAACAGCGGCTCGGGTTAAATGTCAGCGCGGTGCGGGCGTTGGGCGGTTAGCGCTGTCAAATTGCAACGAGAGGGTTTCATGTTGCCCCTCGTGCGTCTGCGTGGGCTTCCTCCTACAATCAGAAGACATGCAGGTTAAGTGAAATGGAAACCTAAATTGGCTGTGGGTGTCAGTGTGTTTATCTGTCTCCCCGTGTTACCCCTGTGATAGACGGCTGACATGTCATCCGTCTACCCCGGTCAGTCTTACCTCTTGAGGTCGATTTCTCCTCATTGACGTAGCTGTATTATGACTTCGTTAGCGACGTAGCTCAGTTCTCGTGGAATGGCTACTCTGCTGCTTGCTTAATGATTCCGCCACTTCACTCGCGTCAAATGCGCCAACAGGTCATTTCCGTATTTTGGTTCAGAAGCCTCTAAAGGAGGGGTGTCAAAAGGGCCACATTCAGCCCAATATGAGCTCAAGTGGGCCGGACTAGTAAAAGAACAACAGTGTAAAAAGTTCAATTACATTATCAGGGTTTCTGCAGGTATTGGCAAATCTAATTAACGCCCTTTTTAATACCACTTTAAATGCATTTAATGCCCGTGTCCAACTGCAGATACAGTTTTATATATAGTTTTCTGTCGGGCTTTAACCAGGTTCTGAATAGTTCCTCCTCCTCCGATCACTTCTGCTGAAACTTGCATTTTCCCATTTTTTCCGACATTTGCTAATATTCCCTCCGTCCTTTCGCCACAGCATGAGCACGCTCACAGCACGTTGCATTCCAAGCATCCGGTGTCGTGACATCACGCGCTGGCTGTAAACAATAGACAATTAAAGGGTTCCACCTGTCAATCATCACACTATACTTCCGATCAAAATTATTTAATGTTTATATAATCAGAATAAACGGTGAATAGCAATGTTTTTTTTTTCCATCAAGTGTATTTAATTTTTGAATGCCTCTGAACAAAGAATTTAATGCTTTTTAATGCCATTTAAGGACTTAATTTTCACAAAATCTATTTAATGACTTTTAATGTTTTTTAATGACCTGGAGAAACCCTGATTATGATCTGGTTTCTTCTCTGAAACTGGTCCTAAAAACAGGACACAGGGCTAAAAATTGAAACCGGATGTAGACTAATGTTAAGAAGCAAGTTTGGAAGCACTTTGGGTCTGTTTGAAAAAAGAAATACTTAATGAGATAAAAGAGAAACTATTTTTCAGATAAAACACATTTTTTACATTATTTTTACACAAAAACCCGCATGTAATACGATACAAAGGACATGAAAATTATGCGCTCCTATTTTTTCAAATATCTTTTTATCCTCTCAGGTACAAAAAAAAAGATATTTGAAGAAATAAGAGTGCATAATTTTCGTGTCCATTGTATCGTATTACATGCAGATTTTTGTATTTAAAAATAAATATTCAAGGCAGAGTGTTTCACAAAAATGACCGCTATTGCAAGATCAGTCACGATTTTTTTGTGTTTAAATGGGCAGGTTCTGCGTGTAATGCCAGTGGACACGGTGGGTTACGTACGAAACCTGGAATGAGACTGGGAAGCAGAGTTCCGCACAGCTGCAGTAGCAAGAGGCAATGAAGCCGTTTCAGTGTTTGTTGCTGCTGCGTCCATAATGCCGCTGCGTGGAGCTCCGCTTCCTACAATGCAGGTCATGAAAAATTTCCGAAGACGCCCAAGTGACCCACGGGCTCTGTTTGTACATAAATGGACTGTTTATGGTGGAGTACACTTTGAAATTGTTCACCATGAAGGAAGAGATTCAGGTGTGTAATCACAGAAAGACTTATGGATTCGTGATACTTAGGTTAGGACTGGGGTTTTACAGTTTTGATGAAAAATTGGTGACGAAAGACATACACAGCTTTAAGCAAACCAAGTACAAAATGAAAAAAACAAGGACCGTAATATGTGGTTTGTTTTGTGGTTTAATAATATTGTGGAATGAAGAATGAACTACCGGTCTTGGCAGAAATCTGTGCCCTTTGAGTGCACTTCCAGAGTTTAATATGTAATATGCAGAGGTGGAAACAGCTCTGTAAATAACCCCATACACTGCAAAAATCCAAATCTTACCGAGTGTATTTTTCTCATTTCTAGTCCGAATATCTCATCACACTTAAAATAAGACAGAATCACCTAAAGAGTAACTTTTCAGCGCAATATAAGATCTTACTTTTATACAATAGATCTGGAAAATCATATTTCAAGAAATCTTACCAAGATAATTTTCAATGGCAGATTTTTTGCTTGAATTAAGCAAAAATAAATAAATAAATAATAATCTTGAATTAAGCAAAGAAAAAAAAAAACATCTTGAATTTAGCAACAAAAAAATCTCCTGATGGAACACGTGAAAATGATCTTGGGAAGATTTCTTGAAATCAGGTTTTCCAGATCTATTGTCTATAAATCAGTTCTTGTATCTGACTGAAAAGTTCCTCTTTCGGTGATTCTGTCTTAGTGTGAATGAAGGAGTTGAATTATGGCGAAACTACCCTGGGGAGAATCTAGTTCAGTTAAAAAAAAAAAAAAAGGATACTTAGGAAAAGCAGGTGAAATTCCAGGTTGAAAAAATGTGCAAATAGAAATGATATCACGCAAGTTTATGAGAAAATATAATGGAGAAAAATCCCATTGAAGCTAAAATCATGAGTTGAACGTATTAGAAAATACACTTATTCATGTTTGGCTTTGACGGCAGGAGCACAGGAGTCAACTGACAGCTTTTTAGACGGTATAGAAATGTTTCTCATCAGAGCCAAACCTGTTTTTTTTTTTTTTCATGACATGTGAGGAGCCTGTCTAAGTTTTCATCCAGCAGGTGGTTCTGTTTGACAGTGGAAAGGTCCTGGAAGATCAGATCTGAACCTGATGAATACTCACTGCACGTCTTAACTAAAGTTTGAGAAACCGGTGAAGTCAACGTTAATATACTCGCTGGTGCACGTGTTGTTCGGTTTGCCTTTTCCGTAGCTGTAGCGTAGTGCGGACTGTCAGTGAAATGCACGTTCTGTCAGTGAATCGAGTCGGCGTCGCGTTCATGGTTAAGTGGAGCTGTGACGGTTCGTCCTCAGGCTTTGTGAGGATGCTGTTGTGTAGAAACAGTGAGCGACGCCTGCCCTTGTACACAAAGGGCAAGTGAGTCCAGGCACAAAGGTTCATTTACAGCAGAGAAACCATGCAGTAGTGGAGTACATGTAGTTTCAGTGTGGAACTCTTCAGAAAATGGAAAACAAAGCATAATGCCAAATTAAAAAAAGAAAAAAAAACAGTTGGGGCAGTGTAAAGATGCAACTTAACCCATTTGTGTCAGGTCTCGAATGAATTTTTGTTTCTATTTCACCTCTCAAGTAATTTAGCACCATTTATTATAATATCATCATTTGTATTTTGCATTTTTTCAGTCAAAATCAAATATTTTTCATTATTTAACTCATAAAGACCCAGTGTTGCTTTTGTGTCAGTTCCCAGATGAATTTTTCTCTATATATTTAACCTTTGTTAAATGATTTATCACCATTTATTACAATATTATCCTCTATATTTGGAATTTTGGAAGTGAAAATCAAGTATTTTCCTTTGTTTAATTTACTGATCATGTAGATGTTCATTAAATTTCAGATTAAAGTTGAGGGTTATTATATCTGAGGGAGAGAGAACTTAATTAAAAGTGGCTTTTTCAGTAACACATATCATTAATTGAACATAAACCAAGTGTCTCCATCCACTGTCATTGATCCAACTCCATGGGTTTTACTGGTGAATCAGTGTCGTAGAAGATGATGGTGTTTCCACGGCAACTACGGAGCCTCTCACCGTCATCTTCTACAACACTGATTCACCAGTAAAACCCATGGAGTTGGATCAATGACAGTGGATGCAGATGCTTTTTTAATATTCAGTTGTTGATATATTTGCTTAAAAAAATCACTTTTTTCCGTTTTCTTTCTTTCTTTCTTTATTTTTTAACATAATAACATTCAACTTTAATCTGGGCTTCCATGAACAGCTACATGACTAGCAAATTAAATATAGGGAAATACATGATTTTCACTGAGAGAGAAAAAAAAAAGCAAAATACAAAGGATAACATTATAATAAATGGTGATAAATCATTTCAGAAAGGTTGAATCTGGTGGAAATTCATTTGGGACGTGCCGCTAAAGTAGCACTGGGTCTTTAAGGGTTAAATCAGCGTTCCTCACTCAAGCATTTGGATAAGTCAGCCTCTACGGTGCAGGCCAGGATGAGAGGTCTGAAGGAGTCTGGATGTACTTCAATGCAAAAAGGGCAGGAGTTCATTCAGCTGCAGTTTTAAAAGACTGGTGCAGAGGATTGTGGGTATTTTAACAGCGTGGAGGATCCTCAGATGCATACTTGAAATATCTCCAGAGGAAGGATCGAGTCTTTGGAAGGATCCTGGACGCTGGACCAGTCCCAGGTGAAATCTGATGACTTCATTTTATGAACAGCAGGGCAGCGGGATGAAGCAGCAGTGATGGCTAAGAGGGTTAAACACGGAGGAGGCCAGCCAATGGGACGAACCGAGGACAGTCAGCTGATCCGGCAGCTGAGGATCAGTCAGTATGGACGGATAGGTGGACTCTGACACCTTTCGGTCTGTCTGAACGATCTAATATTTCACCGCTGCCAAGCACTTCTGGTTAGAGGCAAACTGCATCCTGTCGCTTTGTACTCGTGACATGTGCAATGACAAGAAAGTTGAATCTAATCTGAGCTATTTGTCCAAATCAGAGTCAGTACAGTTCTGAAATTAGCACTGATTTTTATTTTTACTTGGTCTTCACTTTTTTTTTTTTAATTTCAATTTAGTTAAATACTCTCAGACTTTCTTTGTCACTGTAGAACTTTGAGATCATTTTGAATGAAAGTGTAATGTATTATCTTTAGTATTACCCCCCCCCCCAAAAAAAAAGGGGAGGCAAAGGGGTATTGTTTTTGGTTTTTTGTTTGTTAACATTTTAGCAGCAAAACTATTGGTTGAATTCACACCAGATTGGGTTTATACATTACCAGTGACCCAGAATAGATCTGATTACATTTTGGGAAAAGTAGGTCAAAGTTCACATTTTTTATGACTTTTTTTTACATCTTTTTTCTTCTCCCATTGGTTTATAGATTGCTAGTGACCCAGAATAGACGTGGCTATGTTTTGGAAAAAGTGGATCAAAGTAAAAAAAAAAAAATAATGTATTTTTATTTATTTATTTATTTTTCCATTTACTTTGAATGGACGAAATTTCAAATGTCTGTAGCAGCAAAACTGTTGATTAAATTCATACCAAATTGGGTTTACAGATCGCCAGTGATGCAGAATAGACATGGTAAAGTTTGGGAAAAGTAGGTCAAAGTTCAAATTTTGTATGAATTTTCAAAATCTTTTTTTTTCCCTCCTGTTTATTTATAATGGGCAAAGTTTCAAAGGTCTATGAAAACCTCCATTTTGTTTCAGTTTCCTTCAAACTTGGCACATATATAGAGGCAGTTGATATGCTGACATCAGCACATGCATAGACATGATGACATCAGCTGGATCGATGCCAAAATAATTTACAATACGTGCGAGGGGCGGGGCTTGTTGGGCCTGGAACCACCTGTTATTGTTGTTGTTATTATTATTATTCTAGTTCAGTTGACTTTAACAAATGTATAATTCATGCTACTTTTACTTTGAAGAATGAATGAATATTTTTATGTTGGTTAAGTACAAAATCTGTCTGCTTAGGAACCCTTTGTCTATGTGACCACAATTGCACTGTCCAATTTTTAACCTGCCTTTTGCTTTTTTACTCTGTTTTATTGCTTGTTTTGTACTTTTCTGTTTGCTGCACAGTGTCCTTGAGTGCCAAGAAAGGTGCCTACAGATAAAATATAAAATAATAATAAGTATTATTATTATTATTATTATTATTATTATTATTATTATTATTATTAAAACACATACTTATAAAGAACATACACTTGACACAATTAGTAACTGAAAATGAAGAAGCTGATGCCAGAGGTTTATTTATGCTTCTCCTGCTTCCATCCTTTGAATTGCTGGAAATTGCAGCAAATAAAACATTCAGGATTGATGGTTTCAGTTTAATTTTAGTGTTAGTTTTTCAGGTGTTATGATGAAGCTGAAATAAGTAGCAGAAAAAAATGCACAACATCAAACATGAGTTGCAAAACCACTGACTACACTGGTCTACAAGTAAAATGCCTCCAGGAAAATAAGAACTGAAACACTACCAAGTTTGAGTCACAAATAAAGAACAAATAAGTACAAAAAAAAAAAAAAAGAAATAAAATAAAATGCTGGCTGGCTCTAGTTTCCAAGATACAGTCTTGGGTCAAAATGTGAAATTCTGAGAATTAATGAGAGAATGGATTTTACTCAAAAGGAATAAACCAGATCGACTACAAAACACTGTCTGCACATGACAGTATATTCACTCTAGATCAGGGCTGCCACATTCAGCCCGACTGGATCTCCAGTGGGCTGGACTAGTAAAGTAATAACATCAAAACCTATAAATAATGACAACTTTCTTTGTTTTAGTGCAATAAAAAAAAAATCATTGAATTATGAAAATATTTACATTTACAAACTATCCTGTAACAAAAGAACATGTGAATAACCTGAAAAAAACTGACATTTGTAAGAAAAATAAGTGCAATTTTTAACAATATTATGACTCAGCTTATCATTTATGCATGTTCATCACACACAGTGTTACGCAAACATTTGGTAACGGGCAGAATATTGGTAAAAATTTGGAGTTTGGAACTAAAATAAGAACCGTTTCTCATTCACTTTCTCATTTGCTCAGGTCATTGTTCTTCTTGGTCGTTCTTCGAGGTTCAACTGGACTCGTTTTGCTTCAAAAGAACGAAACTAGTCCAACTGAACCTAGAACTGAGAAAAAAAGGAGTTGTCAGTGGTCGCTTTTCCATTGAGCCCCAAATTGCGCCAATATAACGTGCATAAAAATTTACCTAATGGAAAAACAACAATTTCACCAAAACTCTTGTTTTTCGATTGAAAGTTTTATGTGGCAAGAGGTGGTTTTTCAACAGTAGCATAATTGGTATATCATGGAAAACTGCAACGGAAAGACCTTTTTCTGCAACTAGTCATGTGATTTAAAAAAAAGGATGTTGACGGACGTTACAGCAAGAGTTTTAAAAGAAACATGGCACGGTACGTGTGGACACACCAGGAAACCCAAACATGTTTTAAATTAGTACGGAGTAATTTATAATACTAATGAATATATCTGTAAAACAACAGGATATTTACGTTCATCGCCATATTTATGGGATGACTTCTCAAGTCATCTCCCAATAATAAATAAAGGAATTATCGCAGTCAAATCAAATCAAGTTTTATTGTAATTTCGCTGTACATACAATAGTGCAGACAGATTTATGATTTCATGGAAAAACTTGACATTACACACTTCAGTTTTTTCGACGTTTAGTAAATATCAGTAAAGTTTTGCACACATGTCCAATGGAAAAGCGACCACTGTTTATAGGTTATTATGCTATTATTTTACTTCAGATCATATTGGTCTGTATGTGGAACCTGAACTAAAGGACTTTGACACCCTTGATTGTTTATGTCTTCAGTGTAATTTTCACACTTCCCAAATTCGTCCCGTGGGCCAGATTGGACCTTTTGGCGGGCCAGTTTTGGGACCCGGGCCACACGTTTGAGACCCCTGCTTCAGAGGATCCTTACACTGGAACATTTACAAATCTACTGTATAAATGCACATAAACCAATATACATGTGTAACAACACTATCATATCCACTGAAAACATCAGATAACCGTGCTTTCTGAAGTGCTTTCTGTCATTCATTTTCCAATTCAAGTGTTTTTATACATCGGCCTTTTCTTTTTCTCTATCTTTATTTTTATTTTTATACAAAAGTCTTAGCATTATGTACATATTGTTTATTTTTATGTACATATTGTTTATATTATAGATCTTATTGGGCTAAATCTGAGACCTCGAGTACCAAATTTTGTGCCATCTCATGTAAATGTGACAATAAAAAAATCCTTGAATCCTAAGGTGTGTAAAATTGAACACCTTTAATCTGATGCAGATCATTTCTAAACAGACCAGTGACATTAAAAGCACAGTACAGAGCTGTTATACTCAAACCGCAGCAGAGCTTGTGTTACTTCCTGTAGTTTTCATTGAATTAAAAAAAAAAAAAAAAAACTTCCACTAATTAAATTATTTCTCCACTGGTAGTTGAACTTTTCATTAACTGTGATAATCCAGGTCCAAATATGTAATGTGTGAATTGAAAAGTTCTGTATTTGTCTGCAAGTTACTCACACACAACTTGTGACTATTATAATTGGCAATTAAAGGGATTTTGATTGTGAATAGTTTGGGCTCAAGCCAAGCGGTTGAAGCGACTTCAGCCACTCATCAAGAAGCTCTTAGGAGCATATTATAGGTCTGTTCTTTACTATAAATCCTGTGCTGCAATGTTGACCATGCACAGACAATTTAAGAGAAGCAGAGACTAAAGACAATGAAGGGCACCTTCACCTCTTAAACCTTAGAGCTGGGATCGAGAGTCTGACCTGTTTTTATTTTTATTCTATGCAAATGAGGATATAGAGACATAAAACAAAGGCTCCGAGGAAATACAAGACTGACTTTCACGCATATCTTTTATTTTTGACCCGAGAAAAACAAAAAGTTAGGTGGGTGGAAATAGAGCTTCATTCATTTCACTGTAAAGTTAACTATTAAAATGGAATAAGAGATGAATGATAGAATAAAGTGGAAACTGGCCCTAAAAACAGGACACGGGGCTAAAAATTCAAACCAGATGTAGACGAATGTTATGAAGTAAATCTGGAACTACTTTGGGTCTATTTTAAAAAATAAATACTGACTGAGACAAAAGAGGAGCTATTTTACAGATAAAACACATTTTTATTTTATTTTACATTATTTTAATGCAAAAATCTGCATGAAACACGGTTAAAAGGACACGAAAATTACGCGCTACTATTTTTTTTAAAAAATATATCTCTTTATTCTCTCACAGGTACATTTGGGGAATCAAACGAATTATTCAAGGCAGAGTGTTTCACAAAAATGACCGCTGTTGCAAAATCATTCGCGATTTCTATTCGTTGAACTGGGCAGGTTCTGTATGTAACGTAAGTGGACACGATGGGTTCCACACCAAACCTGAAATGAGACGTAGATTGAGCTCTAATGCACTGACACCTAGGGAAATTTAACTGTCCATATTTGGGTCCTATTTTTGGACCCAGTATTTTATAAAAAATGCATAAATTATGGGATGGCTCAGAGCAAGAGTATAATTTTTTTGCATTTATCTGAGGTCATCATTAGGTCCATGCTGGGGAGAAATATGTCTACATTTACCTTTTATTATTGGATCTTAAAAAAACTGGAAAAATGCCAGATTCCAAAATAAACCTAGTTTCATAGAAGCACCCAAATAAATAAATAAATAAATAGGCTAATCGTCCAATAGCAAACCAGACATGGAAGGAAGTGCAAGAAAAAGAACTATTGAGCTAAAAAAAAAAAATCTGTAGAATTAACCAAGGCAATTTATACAATAAACAGTAAAAATCACAATAAACTTTAGTGTTCTTTAAAATGCAGCATGTTCTATAAACTAAAAGTAAATTGTAAATTCCCAGGTTTGTGTAAAATAAAGATCGAAAAGAATTTGTGAAAAACAGAAGCAGATTCTGCAGAAGCTCATTACTGTTGTGTTCATGGTCATAAAATGATACAAGAGAATGTGTTTGAAATGTCACATTTTGATTTCAGTAAAGAAAAATAAAAAGAGATGCTTTAAAGTGGAAACTCAACCATGTCTATTATCCTGTAATGAGTGAAAAACATGGAAATTAGAGTTTTTGGGAAACGATGAAGAATGAACGGTTAACACACTGCATGAACAGCAGCATCAGCAGATTAAATATCAGCTATTAATTAAGAACCGCTTGAACAAAGTAACATCGGCTGGAAGTAAATGTACCTGCAGGAGAAATTAGCTTCATTTCACTGCACTAGTTAGAAGTGTAAAAGAATAAACTGGCTTTACCTTGAATAAATAATGATTATATGAATGTGAGTTTGGTGTCATATCGTCGGCTGTAAATAAAAACTCTCTTCATAACATGCACAGACATAAAACTCAAAGGCTTCACACATTAAAGGTATTTTTTTCCTGCATGTAATTAGTTTCAACAGATGTTCATATCATGATCGATTTCACACAGAAATTGACACTGTTGCGAAAACCTAAAAAAAAAAAAGAATGATTTTTTCTAAGCTTTGGTAGCGCAAATGGAAGACGATAAAAACCAAAGGGACAGAAGATCTCAGACATAACCAGCTCTGACTCTGACACTACATTCACTACCTAAAAAAAAAAAAAAAAGAAAGAAAATCTAAACTTTCAGTCATATTATAGCTCTGCACCAGCGCCTGAAAGGGCTCATATTGATCCAAACCCACTTTTATTAGTCCTTTCTGGTGTCATCACTCAGAAATAGGGTTGAAGATGGACCTGTGGAGTTGAATTAATGAAGAATTCAGACCCAAGCAGAGCATTTACTTTATGAAGACCACAGGGAAATGTCTGAAAACGCACAATTCCATTTAAAAAAGCAAAATATCACAGCTTTAAGGACCTTAAAGGATCATCCACAACTGTCTGAACATCACATCATCTGAAGGTTGTGTTTAAGGATTTAATGAATTAAGTTTATTTCTCTAAAGTCCATTTAGTTACAGCAACACAGAGGCTAACAATAGTTATATTAAAATGTTTGGCTTTAAAATGCAGCACATTTGCATAAAATGTAATTTTATCAACTTCAAGCTTTAAAGAAACAAGTGACATTCAATAGACTTATGTGTTATGTCAAAAAAAAAAGAGTTATTGTGTCACTCTGAATAAAAGGGGACTAAAAAAGTTAATGATAATAATAAAAATTCAGCCCCAAATCTTGACTCAAAAGTCAAACATTACGCATCAAATCTGCACAAAAAGTAAAGCAGACAGAACGTAGCTATGTTATGTATAAATCTGCAACATTAAGGGAACTTACAACTAAGTTAAGTCAAAACAGGTATACTTTAATAACATTACATGCATTATGATTATTCACAGTCATAATACTACTACTACAACCAATAATAATAATAATAATAATAATAATAAATCTATTCCTACACAGTAAAAAAAAAAAACAAAAAACGGAGTGTCAATTTAACTCTTAGACAGTTGAATTTAACTCTGTTTCAGATAACATTTGGTCCCACTCAAAATCAGAGTTAAATTTTCTCTATGGCCAGTGTCACACTTTCAGAGTTAATTCTACTCAATTCAGTGTCAAAATGAACAATGAAACGTGTAAAATATTTTACAATGTGGTGTTTTTACACTGTTACGAGTAATCTGATTACACTTCTTGGAGCTAGTTCTAGTCCAAACTTAGTTTAAAAATGACTTTATAATGTGTTAATATTTATTTCTCTGCAGTGTTGTTTTCTTCATCACTTTGCGCCCCACACTAATATTGAAACTGTGAAGAGCTGCAGGAGTTCCAAGGCGGGGTGATGAGATGATTTTCAGAAACTTTTTGAAGTAGCTCTTGAGGTGGTGATGATAAATTAAGTGTATTATTGTTACACTTACAATTTGAAGGGAAATAATTTGCTTTTTGGGTTTCAGTCACACCAGGACATGCTTTTACTTTGAAAAAACAAAGGTTGTGTTGTGTTCTTCAGGGTGACAATCAGGTCGGGCATTGTTCTGCTACAGGTTTGACTAATGGTGTCAAATTAATAAAAAATAAACATAAAAAGGCCAATAAAAACAGACACATTAACCTAAATAAACATGAATCCCCCCCGAACCCCTGCACATAAAATAGAACACAATGAGTAAAATGTCCAGTACCCACAATGCAATGCAGCAAACTGGCACTAAGCATCACTCTGTAGATGTGCTGAACTTTACACTGACTTTTAACTCTACTATTAGAGCTGATTTACTCTCCATAGAGCTAAAATTACTTTATCTAGGTTAAAATAGCTTGACTCTGAAATACTGACGCTGCATTTTTTACAGTGTACCCCATACCACGACAAACATATTTCTACGTTGTACGACACATCATGTTCACCTCTTTCGACACATCTGGAGACGTATGGACAAAGCATCACATTTGAACGACTAACTGCTTGATGAACATCTCACCTGGGACCCTTTGGCTGCGTAAAGGGCTCATCAAGAGCTTCCATCACAAATACTCATATTACCGTTTCACCCAAAATGTCACTCTAGCCCATCTGCCTCTCAGTCCTTGCAGCGCTTTAATCACAGAATCATTTATAGCGCGATTCACCTGAAGCCCTGAAGGTCCAGAAACTTCTCCTTCAATCTGTTCTGCAGCATCTTTTCTTGATCTGTGAGTTTCCCATGTGTGATAAAATGACGGACCGACGGAGAAGATTTACAGCCTGACACATTTACTTTCAATATGGCCCCATTTATTTTTAGGGATATTTTAGATAAAGAGTGAAGGATCGTATTAAACTAAGTTCTTCTGATGGAAAATGTGGATCCAAAATAAACTCCAGAACAAATATTTCGACTTTCAAAGGTCATATTTGCGGAACATTGTAGCTGCTGATCTCTATTTCTGTAATTCATACGTAGGAGTTCACTTTAACCCATAAAGACCCAGTGCTACTTCTGTGGCTGTTCTCAAATGATTTTTTTTCTCTATTTTTAACTTTTCTCATCATTTATTCGAATATCATGCTAAATATTTTGCATTCTTAAGTGAAAATCAGGTATTTTTCTATATTTAATTTACTGATCATGTAGACGTTCGTAAAATCTCAAATTAAAGTTGAGGGATACTGTACCAAAAACAGAGAAACACTGAAGAAAAAGCGCCCGTTTCAGTAAAATATTTCACCTGGGCGATAAAACAATAATGATATATATTGCGATATACATGACATGCGCGTTACAATTTCGATAGAATTCATTCGTCCGTGTTTTGACAGACATAAGAACAGCCGATCATATAAAAGTAGCTCCGCACTGAATCAATCGCGGTATTACGACCTGCGCCGACCGCAAGGCTAATACACGCAAACCATAAGGCCGAAAAAACTGTAAAAGAAACTTAAGATGCTTATGTGACGGGGGTCAACAAATCCTAAGATGGGGGTCTGGGGGGAGATGATTAAAACCGGGGTCAAACGTCATTCTCTCTCTCTCTCTCTGATGTCTTCACAACTAACTTAGGAGTAATGTAAAATTTAAGCTCGACAAAAATGGTGATTTGATTTATATCGTGATACATATCGATATCGTCTGATATGAAAACAATTATCGTGATATGATTTTTTTCCCATATCGCCCAGCCCCAACATAAACCCAGTGTGTCCATCCACTGTCGTTGATCCAACTCCATGGGTTTTACCGGTGAATAAATGTTGTAGAAGATGACGGTGTTTCCACGGTAACTAGGGAGCCTCTGAACGTCCAAATGGGTCATATCTGATGACCACGGAAAGACGAAAAACGGCATTTTACACCAATTATTTACATGCATTGATAGGATTAGTGGATCAAGACTTATTTAATTTGTTATATCAGTAAATGCTTTTGGTCGCCAGTGGACGTCCGGGTCTTTACGGGTTAAACTTTGAGGGTGTCGGTCTGTTCCCTCATCAGCTGCTCCATTTCCTGTGTTAGAAGATCATTAATGAATACGGACA
Source organism: Apogon hyalosoma (assembly GCA_037367295.1). Classification (NCBI taxonomy): domain Eukaryota; kingdom Metazoa; phylum Chordata; class Actinopteri; order Kurtiformes; family Apogonidae; genus Apogon; species Apogon hyalosoma. The sequence continues at coordinate 8,028,176 of JAPQRP010000002.1, forward strand.
TTTTCATGAGAGTAGACTGAAGGTTTTTTTTCAGTTTTATCTTTGCCACCGGTAATTGAAGCCAGGTTTATGGTCATGTTAAAACTACCCAACATGATTAACTAACACGAGCCTGTGTTATTTTCCGCGGTGGACAGGTTTGCGACATTGGCCTCGTTACATTAGTCGGGTCATCGGTCATGTCGTCAGTACTTTCACACAGAGCATGAATATTACACTGTGAAAAGGCTGTGGTTTATGTTTTCATGATCATTTTTTTCAAGGCTTCTGAGTGGATGTCATGTGACAGCATTATTCACCGACCTGGATCTGCTGCCGCGTATGAAACATATTCGCACTATTCGGACTGGATTCGTTTTACATGTGCACGTGGGGTAATGCCACTTTAGCACAGGACGTCGGTAATATTAACGGCCAATTTGCACGGGGTAAGAAACATCAGTAAAACTACCACAAGTGGGAGGGGTAAATCCATTTGCCGTCCCACCTCTTATCATCATCCTACTAATTATGGGCCCCATGAAAGCATAATCGTTGTGAACCCTTGAAGGGGGGGGGGGCTCCATATACAATATCACTTATAATAATGTGAAAACGAAACTTAACATACTTTCAACGTTCACTTCCCGGCTTCTATACCTCTTTTATACAGCGGATCGTACACAACATTTTCACAACTTCCAACCTTGGGCCCCCCACAAATACTGGGCCCCATGAATTTGTCACGTTTACCCCTCCCTTATCGGTGTCCCAGCTGTCCATCAACTGGATGATTAAGGTACTAGCATTTTTTTTATTAGCCGTACCTCTAACAAATATTTCCGACCTTCTTTTGCTTCTGAATGGTGTTTGTCGTACATGAGGTTTCACCCGCACTTGTCCAACAGCCCATTGGAAAACTGAGTACTTCTTCAAGAGCCTCCATGCTTGATAATCCACTGAATCCTTTGAAAAACCACTTGTAAGCAGGAAACGTTGGGATATCTACACACATATTAAGTATTGGTGTATTTGCATGGGATTAGCATTACCTGGGGTCATTTTCCAGGAGCCTTTTACAGAAGAGAAAAGTCGCGGTAATCTTTACTGACATTGCACGGTAATGATTACTGACGTAGCGCATTCGGACGGGACTGAAACCTCTGGCAGTTATTACTTTACCTCACGTACCTATGTCATACTAATCCCGTCTGAATATGGCTGTAGAAATATAAAGATACTGAAGTGAAAATGGAAAAACCAGACGATCAGGACAGCGAGGAGCATCGAGAATGTGAATGCAAAGCGAGAAATCTGCATTTGATCCATACGACAAAGGGCATGGACCTCAGCTACCGAATTAAACGAATGTTGTAATACTGCTGACGGCCACTGGGGTTGGCTCCAAAAAGCCCCCGCTGTCACAGAATGAATTTTTAAAGCACATTTAACTTAAAATACTTTAATATTTTTCATTAAATCCTCTTGGAATGTAGTGCATTGAACGTATTTACTGAAGTGAAATAACCATGCAAAGCAGTTATTTCAAAAGATTTGAAGTTAAATGTACTTAAAAAGTTCATTAATCATTACTTAATTTTTTTTTAAGGCAACCATTTTTCTCTTTTTTTTTTTTTAAAGTAAACTCAACTAATCCAGGCTTACAGTGTGATGTCATGGGTCATTCGTCCCATTTATTCTATTCAGTTTATAGATCCAGACCCAGAGGAACAGTCACGTTGATTCCACTATTATTCGTCTTGATGCGAGTATATTGAAATCCTTTATTAAGCAAGTGTTAAATCCGTGTATCATTCCTTCTTTTCATATTCAATTGAGAATCCACATTCGGAAAATGAAAAAAATGACTCATCTCATTATTTATGTACAAATCAAAAATCGAAAAACGAGCTGTTTTTCATTCTTCCGCTTGTACGCACAAATTAAAAATTGGAGATAATCAAATGGACCAAATGTCAGGTTTCATGTTGACATTTTTGATATCCGATTTGGTCTGACCCGGAAGTTCTTGACTTCTTCATGTGTTACGTGAAGTATCTTCTATTTAGATTGTCTACCACGGACGCAATGTATCAGACAAAACAATACCTGAAGATCCGGACCATTTTTTCAGTTGTCATGTCGTCTTCCTTCAGAGTAACGCGTTTTCTGCCTCTGAATAACACCAAATTCTCCATTAGCGCAGAATGCATTAAGCACAATACTAGCAAACCTACGACTGTCCAGCTCAACACACCAAGAAGTCAGTAACTTCAATAAAAATGTCAACATGAAACCCCACATTTGGTCCATTTGCTTATTTGAAATTTTTAATTTGTGCGTACAGTCGAAAGAATGAAAAACAACTGTTTTTTGATTTGTACGTGCATAATGAAATAACATGCCATTTTTTCATTTTCCGATTCTCAATTGAACATGAAAAGAACGAATGATACACGGATTGTCAAATATCATAAACTCCCATCGCTGCCAGAGTGAATAATTTTGACGTTAAATATTTACTAGTGAGTATTTACGACTGCGGTGTGCACGGCAACACAAAGAGGAGAATAGTAATGATTGTAACCCCAGTTCTATGAGTATGAGTAAAGCCCCAGAACAGGCTTCCCCATCTCAAAAAAGAAAAGAAAATACAAAGTAGTTTCAAGAAAAACAGAAAACAACAACAAAATATTGATTGGCACATGTTCCTACCGACCATCCATATGCAAATGTTCAACATCAACAAAAGACAAACATGAATTTTCCACAGACTGTCACTTTTCTTTCACTTCTGACTTGATGGGTCTTTGTATCTGTCGAGATGGATTCTCTTTTATTCGAGACACTGAATTAATCAAAGAAAGAAAAAAAAAAAAAAAGCTACTTTAAAATGCTAGATTTATATGAAATAATTTGACCTTCGGCTTCTGACGAACACACACACCATGTCCCAGTAGACACACAACGCATGAAAACATTCATACATCTTTTGCTGCACTTACTCCTCTTCCAACAGCGTGATAAATTCATCGCTGAAAAGAGGCGCCGTTGTCAGAGACCTTGAAAATTAAGTGACAGCCCTGGCAGTATGACGAGCAGCCAAGCAAGCGGCGTTGCTTGGTTTCAGTTCACAATGCAACAACAACCGGCTCTGACGTATTCACAAATAAAGATGGATTGCGTATGATGACACAAGTCGGGTTTAATTCTTTGCCGAAAGGGACCAGGGCTAAGGGAGGGAGAAAAAGAGAGAGAGAGATGTATCTTGAGCATTGGAAGTTAAGTTAATATATAACAAAGCCCAGAGGTGGAGCTTTGATCTTCTCTCGCCAAGACTTGTGACATTTCCTGTTCCCGCATGTCTGAACTCAGGTGGCCCTTCACACAATAGCACAGGAAAATAACTTCATCTCACAGACTAAATAAGGAGCTCTTGAAGTCCCTCTAGAAACAGGAAAAGGAAGAAGATGAAACAACCGGATAAAATTGTATTATTCCTCCCCGACGCTGTATTCATTTTACATGGGATAAGAGCCGTGTGCTGCTGACTGAGACCTACGTGCATTGTAAATCTCTTATCTCTGCACAGCACAGGTGGGGTCGGCTCGTTTTTCAGCGCAATCAATTCAGACTGTCAGCAGAAATTCTGGTTTATCTTCCACAGTCGGAACATTCAGTCTCATTTATTTGTCAGCGGGTTGGATATATGTCGAGCCGGGATTCCTGTCACCCCGCAAGCTACACTCGTCTTCCGTCCCGTCGAGCGCATGTTTGTCAGTCAGCCTCGTTTTGATTGACTCACCTCCTGCTTACGTCAGTCTCTGGATATAGAAGAACGTGCTGTTTAGTTTAACCGCACATCCTTCTATAGGACATTGATTAGAGGGGCTGTTTTCCTTACATTCACTCATTATTTTCATTTATGTGTAATTTTACATTGTGCCTTCTTCCTCCTGGTCACATACGTAGGGTTGAAGTGAATTTTCTTTCCGAAATCAAGTGCCTTCTTGTTTACGTACATCTTTTGTTTGCGCTGCCTGTTCTGTTCTATTGTTTGCCTGAGTCTGCTCCGCGCCTCTGCCTTTAGTAATTCATATACAGTGTGTGCATATGTGCAAGGCAGGGAGGATGAAAGAGGAAAATATTGGCTCTCCAGGTGATGCTTTGTGTGAGCTTTTGTGTGTACATTAAATAGCCTCAGGTTGTTTTCTATGCTCCATGGTAAGTATAGACTCAACCAAACAGGAACCAAACAGAAAAAATGTTTTTAAACAGTCTGTGCAGTGGAGAATGTGCTCATAAGTCATTTGAGAAACTTACTGAAGGTGTGTGGCTATGAAATGCCGGGCCATTTTGAAGGAGTTTTTTTTTTTTTTTTTTTTTGAAAGCTGCCCCAAAAAAAAAAAAAAAAGGAGAAAAAAATAAACTCAGGCTAATTAAGCGTGTACAGTGGACGTCCGCTCTTATTTCTGTTGTCATATTTTGATGGTCAGTCATTAGCCCCCTGGCATCATTTTTCACTGCCCTGGGTTCTGCTATAGCGCCATGTATTGACATGGGGGTTAATCCTGAAATCATACTTTGTTTTCATGTATATGTATAATGTTTGGTTTTTTTATAATCTGTTTCATTTATGAGGACTAAGTAGGATTTTTTTTTTTTTTTTTGCATATTTGAAATAAACTAAACTAATCCAGTAGAAGTCTGTGTAACTCCTTACACTCCAGAAGTTACCTAGGCCAAAATGATGTTAACTCTTTAACACCTTTCCATTATAACAGACTGCCTAGATTTCACAATGGTTGTTTTTGCAATAAATGTGTTAGAAAATATATTTTTTGCCAATTCTTTTGCACCTTTTTCCAAGAAGAACTTAAACTTTCAATATCTGGCCATAGCCATTAATGATCATTTTTAAATGTAATACATGCTTAAAGCAGTGTGCTACAGCAAAAAAGAACAAAACAAAAAAAAAAAAAAAAGACTTGAATTTTGAATCATATTTATTATGGAGAAATAATGAGATTATAGAAACAGGCTTTCAATTATTTTACATGTGCTCAAGCATTTTTGTGTCCTAGATAATTTGATTTCCACGGTATTGCTTCGTCGTCTTCTTTTTTTTGATATTTGTTGTGGATCATCTTTGGTGTAAAGTCTACCAAGTTTGTTCAAAGAATTGGAAAATATTGATTTTTATTTTTTTTTTATGAATTGGTTTATAATGGGACAAATTTCAAAGTGCTATAACTTGAGAGCAGTAGAAGATATTGATATAATTACTATGCACAATAGATAGGAAGTCACATATGGGCTTTCATTTGGTGCCATGACTTTCGACCTTGAGTGACCTTGAAAGGTCAAAGAAATGTCAATCAACATCTTTAAATATGACGTTGGACTACAGGAGCCTTTGTCCTATTTTATATCATTTCTAGTCATTTTTAGCCTGTGTGATAGTCTCTGTAGACAGTCCATCTAAATGGCTGTGATTTTTATTCATGGTTGGGATCAGCCGGCTGTGGCTCAGTTAGTAGAGCAGGTCGTCCAATGATCAAAGGGTCGGCGGTTTGAATCCTGGCTCTGACTGTCCATATGTCGAAGTGGCAGGACACTGAACCCTAAATGGCTCCCAGTAGGTTCTGGTAGCGCCTTGTATGGCAGCAGCTGACTACTGTGTGTGTGTGTGTGTGTGTGTGTGTGTGTGTGTGCGTGTGTGTGTGTGTGAATGGGTGAATGTGAGGAACTGTAAAGCGCTTTGGGCACCATGAAGGTGCATAAAATGCGCTATATAAGTTCAGTCCATTTACCATCAAGAAATAGTTTGGTCTAATCAGGTCACATGTCCCTGTTTCTACTGCGTCGGTGTTAAGAGTAAGATTTCCTTTATTGTCCCAATAATTTGTCTTAGTAGTTCTGTGTAGCAGCTGCACAAATAATACAATTATAAAATAGTAAACACAAATGACAGTATGAAAGCACATACAATACTGATTATATACACTGACAGTATGTATATAATATGTCTTCAGTTAGTGGGAATATCTGCATAAACACAGTAGAAATAAAAGAGGCTGCAGAAGATAAATACTTGCTCTTTCACATTGTAACCTGTTATAGGGCACTCTGAAATACTCTGAAAATCTAAATTTCAACCGTAGTGTGTTCTTGGACATTGTCATCTAACCTCCTCGTCGGTTGCTGTGGCAACAGTCTCCCTCCTTGTGCAATAAAACAATTGTTATGAGTATGAGGTCAAAAGCTGACAAAAATCACTCATATTCACAGCTTCAAGATGTCTGTAAAATCTCTCTGAATCACAGTATAGTGTTAAAAATACTCTCCTTGACCTCACTGAGGCACATATTTCATATTTGTGGACATTAGCAAAAATAGTCACTCGCCTGATAAAGGGTTACATTTGCACAAACTTTTTCTAATATAATATTGCAAAATGCGCTTAAAACAGGTTCATGGCATTGAGTCAGAGCATGTTTTTGTTGTCGACAGGCTCCGACCAACATGTCTGTGAGACCTGCAGCCAATCAGAGCAACGGTCACAGACAAACGCCAACGCTGGACAGGAAGCAGTCACAGATGGCAACTCATCATCAAATCAAACCCCATCTGATCAACCCCTTATCAGATAAATGGGTGTGATTGGCTCTACTCGATCGAGGCTCAGTGGAGATCAGCCTGGGTGGGAGCGGTGCCAGACCGATCTGCCAGATGTGTCTGAATCCAAGGCTAACAAGACAGAGCGAAATGAGGAGGAACTCTGGAGAGGGTGGAGGAGGTGGAGTAAAAACCTGCGCTTCACTGTTGACAAATGCATAAACATGATGGAGATTGAGCTGATGATCCGCTGGTGATATCGTACGAATGTCCTTGTATATTGTAAGCGGGATATTATGAACGTACTAATCCCTTATTTTTAAATTCTCATGTTTTTAAGTTTACAGATTTGGTTTATTATAGACAGAACAATGCAAATCACGTTTAGAGCAAAAAAAACAAAACCAGTTTGTGCGCAAAAGTTTTTGTAGAGTCTGAAAGTAAATATGAGTTTAAAGATGGGTGTAAATTTATGTTACAAAAAGCTAAAAAAAAAAAGAAGTTAGAAAGATGTATTTCTTTTAAAGGGGTTCAACTGTGGAATAATGCTAATTTAAAACTTAAGCAATGTACTTCCTTTGTCGTGTGCATATATATTTGAGAGTTATGGCTGTAACTGGAAAAAACAAACAAACTGTATATATATTTCTTTTTTCTTTCTACTGGACACTGTATTGTGTAGCTTAAACTGTAAAGTAAGTGGGGCATACATAAGCGTTGCTTCTTCTTGAGCCTTTTTCAGTCAAATTGTATTATTTCTGTGTTCTTCTGTTGTTTTGAAATGCACATATGACCGAAAATAAACAAACAAAAACTTTACAAATTTACAGCGTTATTAATATCTTGGTTTAAAAGGTTATCAGTGAGACTGTTCACATGGACTAAGGCCATAATTCGGGGTCACGTGGCCCCGCTGAGTGTAATCTTAATTAACTGATCATTAATTCTCTTCGTCAGCAGCTTCAGTTTTTCATGACGGCGTTTCATGTACAGTCGCGGAAAAAATTATTAGACCACCCCTTGTTTTCTTCAGATTCTTGTTCATTTTAATGCCTGGTTCAACTAAAGGTACATTCGTTTGGAGGAAAATTCTAATAATATATAGTAGTTGAATTTCAGAGCTGATATCTATCCATTTAACATGTTTTCTTGATAATAACCCAAATCACTTCAGTTCT
>JAPQRP010000002.1:8057548-8067774 GCA_037367295.1 Apogon hyalosoma
CAGCAGACTCACATGGACACTCCTTCACCTGCACTTTGTTCTGCTGTTCCACTGACAGCTCCACTTGGCCTTATGTTCTGGGTCATTGTCATGTCGGAACATCCAAGACCGTCCCATGTGCGTTCAGTCAGGGTATGTAAACTTATGAGCACAGCTGTACGTATCAGATTTAGGACCACGTATGAAAGTGGCCTGGGTCGGATTTGTGCTGTTCAAACTGTCTTTAACAGGTCGGATAAAAAATCGGATTTGGGCCACATTTGCCTGCATCTGAACGGAGCCTAATTCATGCTGATCCACTGATGTTTTGTGTAACATCCTGAACCTGTCGGGTTTGTTCAGAGCTCACAGTTACAACAGGATATGTCCACTGTAAACTGTTGCTGCTTACATACACCACTGCTTTAAAGGGCTCATACTGATCTAAACCCACTTTTCTTAGTCTGTGGTTCATTTATTTGTGTATTTGGACCCTAATAGTTCATACAGTTTGAGTTTGAACCCTCCAGCTGCTGCAAAGCTATCTTTAGATTAATTTTGGCAAAAATCGAGTGGATTTCTACAACCTGTTTGAATTCCTTCTCAATTTGTTACGTTTTATAACTAGTTACGTCACAACATTTGCACATCAAGACTTGCGACGAACATTTCTCCGACTACGACATAATTGTTTATCAGCAGCAGCGGTTGGAGTAAAAATTGGAAATATGTCCAAACTTGGAGCAGATTACCTAAAATGTTCAGTTGTTGGTTGAACGGGACAGAGAAGCACAGCCAATAACATTGAGGGGGCGGGGCCTGAAGTGGCTCATGTGCATTTAAAGGGCCAGCGCTCCAAAGCACCTTTCTGGTGTCATTACTCAGAAATAGGATTGAAGATGGAGCTGTGGAGTTGAATGAATGAAGAATTCAGACCCAAGCAGAGCATTTACAGTTTATGGAGAGCACAGGGGAATGTGTGAAAATGAAGAATTCTATTTTAAAAAGCAACATATCACTCCTTTAAGTTGTTACTGCTGCTGTATATTGTACATATTCAAAGGTTTATTTAATGTTGGTGGATTTTATGGTGCTTTCTATTCAATTCTATTTAGCTTTTATATATTTTATTTAATACTTTATTTTATTTTCATGCTGCAAACACACAGACCTGGGTAAGTATATTTTGTTTTATCGTGTCTATCGACTGAATGACAATAAAACTGAGTCTGAAGATGGTGCAGGTTTTCTCTACCATCAGTAAAACACACAAGTATTTCTGTTGTGGCTGGGACTGAAACGTCACATTTCATAGAATTAGATCAAAAGGTGCAAGTAGTACTTGGTTGTAAACTACAGCGGGTGAACGTCTGCTGCTTGAGCTGTGTGTGACATACCCACAATGCACATGGTCATCGTCGTCTACTTCTTCCAATGATGGGATGTAATGAGTATGATTAGAAGCACCAGCTGCTGGAGTTGACTGTTCACACACAACTGTGGAAACGTAGGTAAAAGTTAGAGATGTGGACGTTTTTGGTCTCAGAGATGCAGACACTATAATCAAACTGAATCGTGTAATCAGTGGATCTTCATGTATCGACTTTTAGACTACACTGCAAAAAAACATAAGACATGATCACCTAAAGAGTAACTTTTCAGTGAGATATAAGAACTTTTTTTCCCACCTAATTCAATATTTTTTTTGAGCCTAATTCAAGTTCTTTTGCTTAATTCAAATTTTTTTCACTTCAGAATTTTTTATTTATTTTTTTGATTAACTGAAGATTTTTTTTTTTTTTTGCTTTAGTCAAGATTTTTTTTCCTTATTTTGCAATTTTGGGGGGCTTAATTCACAACTTTTTTGGGGCTTAATTCAAGATTTTTTTGCTCGATTCAAGCTTTTTTTTTGCCCAAAAACGGTGTTCATGAATCCAGGTGGTAAATACACAAAACCTGAGCAACACTGTATGTACAGTTACTGTGTCTGAACTGTCTGTGGATTTTTTTTTTTTTTTTTTTTGCTTAATTCAAGATTTTTTTTAGTTTAATTTAAGCAAAAAAAAAAAATCTGCTAATGGAACAAGTGAAAATTATCTTGGTAAGATTTCTTGAAATAAGATTTTCCAGATCTACAGTTTAAAAATCAGTTCTTATATCTCACTGAAAATTTACTCTTTTGGCGATTATGTCTTATTTTAAGTGTGATGAGATATTTCGACTAGAAATGAGAACAATACATTTTTTAGATTTTTTTCCAGTCTACTCTTTGACAGTCACGGTATAGGATTAAACTGTGTGTACTGTCTGTTATGTTGATCATTCGTTTTGTGAACAGTTGCCATTGCACCTGCAGTGAATTGTGGGATATCAGTCTGTCGTCTCCTTTGGTAAATGATAGTCCAGTGTGTATAAGGAGGCATTAAAACTCCTTTCCCCTTTGCATTTAAAGACCCCAGACAGCTGACACCAAGGCACTTCCAAGTTATTTCACTCAGGAAAAAAAAAAAAAAAAGACTGTTTAGAGGCACCCAAAGGCAACTCACAAGATAGAACAGGAAACAGTCGGTAAACCGTGACAATCTGATCTGTATCTAAGTGAGTGAGTCACTGTAAGCATAAAATCACAGAAAAATCCCATCATGTTCTCTGACATCCACATGCATACTACATAAATATCCGGTTTCAGATATGCATCCCCATTCAGACATCATGATGGAATTGAATCACCGAGCGAATCTTCACATCCACTTTAAATGCGCTGTGGAAGGATTTCTGTTGTGTTTTTGTCTTGTTTACCTACTACGGTGGATCGCACAGACACCGGTATTGAAAAGACGCAGCTATTTAGATGTACAGGGTGGGTGAAAAGGAACTAGCACCACTGAAGTCATGACGAAAACAGTTTTAAAAACAGACAACACTAACGGGGATTTTCTTCTTTTCTTTTTCTGGACGACTTGGAGACAGATTCAGGAGGTTCTTAATGATATCCCAGACAACGTCCTTCAGAAAGTTGTTGGCAGTTGCTTACGTTGAAATATGAAGATTTACTTTAATTTTCCCATGTAGTAAAAAAAACGTGTATCATTTCCATCAATAAATTTGTAAAAGGAATATGGATTTTATTACCAATTTTTAAAGCCTAGTTACTTTTCACCCACCCTGTAGGTCAGAGGTCTCAAACATGCGGCCCAGGGGCCAAATCCGGACCGCCAAAAGGGTCCAGTCTGGCCCTTGGGACGAATCTGTGAAATGCAAAAATTTCACTGAAGATATTAATCATTTCATTTCAGATTCCACATGCAGACCAATTTAATCTCAAGTGGGTCAGACCAGTAAAATACTATTATAACAACCAATAAATACTCACAACTCTACACAGTTTTGCCCTTTTGAAGCAAAACTAGTCAAGTTGAACCTCAAAGAACTACTAAGAAGAGCAATGACCTGGGCAAATAAGAAATTCATTTAGAAATTGTTCTTATTTTAGTTCCAAACTCCTAATTTTTAACAATACTCGGCCTGTTACCACATGTTTGTGTAACACTGTGTGCAATGCACATGTATAAATAATAAGCTGATGCATAATTTTGTTGAAACCTTCCTTATTTTTCTTACAAATTTCAGTTTTTTCAGGTTATTCACGTGTTTTTTGTTAAAAGTATAGTTTGTAAATGTAAATACGTTCAGAATTTAATGGTTTTTTTTTATTGCACTCAAACAAAAATAAAAAGTTGTAATTATTTATAGGTTTTGATGCTATTACTTTACCGGTCCCGCCCACTTGAGATCCAATTGGGCTGAAATGCGGCCCCTGGAAGAAAAGCGTTTGACAGCCCTGGATAAAAGGGTTAAGTACATAAAACTGTATGGTATGATTTAATGTCATCGATTCTCCTCTGAATGATGACAAAATAACATACTGTGAAACATGAAAATGAGCTAACAAGCAGCTGACACTTTGCAAAGACCAACACTGTTAATTAATACGAACTGTCTCATTTGTATCAGACGATTTCACTGAGATTTCTATGAAAAAGCATAAATGTCTGCGAAGAACCTGACAGGTAACTGTTTACATGGCGTTAAATATGATGGGTATATGATTACAGCGCATTAATGTTCACTGCAGCCTCCAAAATGCCGTTCTTGGATGACATTTTCCCTCCATTTGCTGTAATATTGACCGTGTGCCGACCGTCATGTCTGTCGACGAAGCTGAAATGCAAAACCACGCATTAAGTTTGATCCATTTAGACGGACACGCTGGTACAAATACATCTTGATTTATTTCACATACATTTTTTTTTTTTTTACTTTTACTTTTGAAGTTTTCACAATCTAAATGATTCAACAACAAAATGAGAAACTACCACAACAAAGTCCAAATTTCCTACTGGGGAAAATGATGCAAATGTCACTGTAGTAAAATTGACACATGTAATTTGCCAACCAGTAAAGGTACAGTTAAAGGAATAAAAAATAGACAAAAATAGGACAAAAAGATGGTTCATGTAGGTACTTTGACCAATACTGGGTCATCTTTATATTGATCCAAGAGTTACGTTAGATCCTGAACAGCGTTTGAGACCGATTTTGTAAAAGCCTCAACTTTTTTTTATGAATAAATTCTTTTTTTTTTTCTATATTTTCATTGATAAATAATATATATATTTATAATATCTATAAGTCAATTAGGGGAATAGGGACAGATAATCATCCATAGAAGCCCTTCCTGAATCCATGGAAAAGTCTGCAGATTGTTCCTGCTGAATGAACACCGGGTTATATCAATTTTGGCTAATGCATCCCATGAATATTGCTATGAATATTTTTTTTTCTGAATGAGTATGTACATACATGTACATAATAAAGCATTAGGTACACATATGCAAAGTATTGAACATAGGAATTTATGGTCTGTTTCATTGATTTGTTCAGTGAATAAGCATGGCGCAAGACTAAACAAAGTAGGTTAATAGTTTAGATACAAATTGTTACTGTACATGGTTCAGGTGAGTCTGTAGATCCAACCCAAAACTTAAGGGTTCTTTTTTTTTGTTTTTTTTTTTGTGGGCATATAAATTTCAATTAATCATTTCCAAAGCTGATAACTGACACCTGTTCCATTTAGGTCCTTGGTGGCAACAGTTTTCAGTCCTCATCCACGTCGAAAACGGTCACCCGGTGGCAATTAACACGAGGATGTCCTGCAGCGCTTTTCCAAATCTGAAAACAGTATCCGAGCGTTAAGTTGAGATCCAGTGACATAAGGAACTGCTCATCGAGTTATGATGCCCCACACCGCTTGATTAACTGCTGCTTTTCCTGCAGCTGTGGGAAGTTCAGTAGTCCTGTTTGCAAAAAAATACACTGTACTTTGGGTTTTTCAAAATCCCGATTCTTGGATCTATAAAAGAAGTCACATCATTTTCATGTTGAAGCGCCGGGGACCAGCTTGTCCCTCTGCCGAGTCAACGTTAGTGCCGTTAGACTTGGAGCGGGGCACGTATTCAACATCTATGTTGTTTTTATGTTTTCCTTTCCCTCTGCTCCAAACAAAAAGGAGGAGGAAACAAAACAAGACCACTCCCAAGAACGTGAAACAACCCATGGCTGTCGACACCAAAATAGTCTTTAGGTCCAAACCGAGGGTGACACTGGTCGTTCCATTGACAGTGGAGTTGCTGGGGTCTGTGTAGTACTGGGTCCTGTTTGCATACAGTGAACCTAGACTTTTTACCGCCAATGAGGTCATCAGGGTGTCATTCCCAGCAGTGTTGGATGCAAGGCAGAGGTACACCCCACTGTCTTGTACCTCCGCCGACTTGATCTCCAGCGTTCCGTTGTAATGGACGGTAACCCTTCCATGGCTCCTACTCGTCAGAACTCGTCTACGCGGGGACAACCACGACACAACGGGTCTCGGCGTCCCATCGGCGCTGCAGCGCAACATAGCTTGCTGACCCTCATCTACAGTTATCGTTTGCGTTTTATTCTCTCGAATTTTTGGCTTTGTGCACGTCACATAATAGGACAGAAGCGTCTCCTTAAACTCCTTGAAAGGCCTTCCGCGGATGCCTTCGGGCGTGCTGCACTCCGGCTGTGAATCGCCAAAGAGGATGGTGTGCCGTTTCTGTAGGATCCACATGAGACGGCAGTCGCACACTAAAGGGTTGTTGTCGATCAGAAGCACCTCGAGAGCCTCAGGAGACTGAAAGACGCCCTTCTCCAAAGTGTCAAGCCGATTGTGAGACACATTGAGGACCTTGAGTCCCCTCAGGCCCTGAAAGGCGTAAGGTTCGATAGCGGTGAGTTGAGCTCCGACCAGATGGAGCTCTCGCAGTCGAACCAGTTCCATGAGCATCCCTCCTTCGATGTGCCGGATGCGGTTGTAGGACAGGTTGAGGTGTGTCAGGTAGGGCAGATGCTTCAAAGCCTGGTAGGGGAAGGACGACAGGTTGGTGTTGGTGATGAACAGCGTGGTCAAGTTGAGGCCGTGCAGAGTGTTGGCCGGGATGTGGTCCAGCGAAGGCCAGTTATCAATTTCTAAATGTCGCAGTCGGAACAGCTTTTTGAAGGAGTACGGGTGCAAAGTGCTGATGCTGAGGTATCGGAGGTGGAGGCTGACCAGGTTGTGCAGGTGCGACAGGGCCTCGGTGGGTACGACGGTCAGGTTACACCTTTCGAGAGTGAGTATCTCCAGGCTCAAAAGTCCACTGAACGCACGGTGAGAAATGTAAACCAGGTCATTGTCTCCCACTTCCAGAAATTTTAGATTGTGCAAATCCTGGAACATATAATCCAGGAGGATGACAATCTTGTTGTCACTTATATCCAGTCGGGTCAGATTTGCTAGGCCTGCGAAGACGCCCAGCGGAATGAGCTTAATACGATTGCTCTTGAGACTGAGTGAGTGCATGTTAAACAGGGCGTTGAAGGCTCCAGGCTCAACGTAACTGATGATATTTCCACTGAGGTCAAGTTCCTCCAGCCCAGGAAAGTTAATAAAGTCATCTGGGTTGATCATTGTGAGCTTGTTCTTACTGAGGTCCAGGATTCTGGTCTCGGTCGGGATGCCGTCGGGGATGGTGGGCATCCGTTTGCGGTGACAGACGACTGCCTTGCTCTGCGCCGAACACTCGCAGCGGGAGGGACATCCCAGCGCCGAACCTATGAAGACAGCCACGAGGGCCAGTCCCAGGAATGGTTGCCAGCATGAGACGACCGTGTGCAGCATGACTTTGCTCATACAGTCGACCATTCTGTCACGGCTCTGCAAAAGAGACAGAAAACAGAGAAAGAAGGACGTTAGTGAGGACCAGGGGGTGCGGTCTTTGAAAATTCACTCACATTTGACGGACAGAATGAACCACAGGTGGCGTTTGAGGTGGAGAAATGAGTTTAGTAAAATATTAAGCACACGAGGAGGGTAAAATTCCAATAAACAGCCAAATATCAACTAATAAATCACCAACTAATCAATTAAAATATGAGTTTTGGCAAATTATAAAACAAACAAGTGGTTCCAGGCACAACAAACCCCGCCCCTCGCACATATGGAAGCTTATTTTGGCAGCGATCCAGCTGATGTCATCATGTCTATGCGTGTGCTGATGTCAGCGTATCAATTGCCTCTATATATGCGCCGACTTTGGAGTAAATTGAAACAAAATTGATGTTTTTATAGGCGTGAAATTTCGCCCTTTATAAGTAAATGGTGGAAAAAAAAAATCATAAAAATTTTAACTTTCATCTACTTTTCCCAAAATGTAATCACATCTATTCTGCATCACTGGAAATCTATAAACCAAATAAGGCATGAATTCAACCTATAGTTTTGCTGCTACAGACATTTGAAATTCCCCCTATTATAAGTAAATGGGGGGAAAAAAAAAATTTAAATGCATAAGAACTTGAAACTTTGACCTACTGTTCCCAAAATGTAATGAGACCTATTCTGCATCACTGGCAATCTATAAACCAAACATGGTATGAATTTAACCTATAGTTTTGCTGCTGCAGACATTTGAAATTTCACCCAGTTTAAGTACAATTGAAAAAGAAGATTTTAAAAAATTCATTAAAAATTTTAACTTTGACCTATTTTTCTCAAAGTGTAATCACATCTATTTTGGGTCGCTGGTAATTTATAAACCCAATTTGGTATGAATTCAACACATAGTTTTGCTGCTACAGACATTTGAAATTCTCCCTATTATAAGTAAATGGGGAAAAAACGATTAAAAAATTCATAAAAACTTGAAACTTTGAAAAGTCATAAAAACTTGAAACTTTGACCTACTGTTCCCAAAATGTAATGAGATCTATTCTGTGTCACTTGCAATCTATAAACCAAATTTGGTATGAATTCAATCTATAGTTTTGCTGCTAGAGTGTTAAACAAACAAACAAACAAACCAAAAACAATAGCCCTTGCCTCGGGGTAATAATGTGCAGAAAATGCATTAAATTAACATCTTTAAACAGGAAAATCCTTCTGAAATCCTCATGAAGCAGGTATTCCTTATGATGCAACATGTGCTATATATAATAACATTCCCTTAAACTCACTGCTTGGACCTTGTTATTTATTGTCACTGTTTTGTCCCACACAGTAATTTATTAATATCGGCAGCAGCTTCAGGTTCTGGCTCTGGATGTAGTCTGATTACTTCCTTTGTTTCAATTAAAAGTCCTTTTTGCTACTTTTTTAATGATGAGCCACGTTTAGCTGTGGTTTTTATTTCCCTTTTAATCCATGTGATGCTGGTAGAGTCACAACAGTACTGACTGAAAGGCTTCTCTGGTGAATGTCGGCGCATTTATCTTGATTTGCAGCAAAATCAAATGAACTTCCCAATGAAAGCAGAAAATCTGAAGCTCATTCAGACTTCATTACATTTTGTGACAAAGCCAGAAAAATAACAGATTAAATTCAAATTTGTGTGCATAATGCACATTTTAAGCAGGAAGATGAAGCCTGTTTTTACCTGATTTTGCGTCTCTATTTGTTATGTGCATGTAGTTGTATTCACTACTGTATCACTCAGTTCATCTTTCATCCCGTCTCCTATCCTGGAATGTTAAAAAGATTCATGCTGCAGGATGAATCGAAGCAACGAGGGGGGAAATAAAAGATGCAGTTTAAGCATGACTAAATTAGATAAACTAGAAAAAAAGGCAAAAAGGGTACAGAAAGGTCTCATACTCAACATATTGCTCATAATAAAAGTCATACTGGGCTGGAAATGTGCACAAAGGTGTGGTCATAAACTGCTTTTGTTCCATTTGACACATAAATAGATTAGAAATAATTATATTTTTGCACACGAGAATCACGGTTATATCCTCAAATGCAGCCTCTGCAGGAATTTCCATTAAAACAGGACCTGTGTGAAATCCGTTTATGCATGCTGCTGTTTGTCTATAGGTCCTCTCTTATATATCGCATAAGCTCATGGAGATGAGCCGGTATGTGAAGTGAAAGCACCGCACGCCACAAACAGACTGGGTGACAGGTTGCAAAGATCGCAAACCATCCCTGCCTCATTTGGTGTGTCATGGGCTGTGCTAAAATTAAACGATGAGAGGAATAATCTGAATTCCTCCCCAGGCTTTTAATATGCCAGCAGATTATGGGGGGAAGATAATATGACGGCAAACCCGTGTAAAGAGAAGCATTATGTAAACCTAAGACAAACAAAAAAAACCCCAAACCACACATAAATGACATACACTGTTGTGATTTTAATCCGCAGACGGTTCAGACGCAGTAACTGTACATACAGTGTTGCTCAGGTTTTGTGTATTTACCGTTCAGATTGGTAAACACCGTTTTTAGGCACCACATCGAGGTTATTTCCATAAACCAAACACACCCACAGGCAAAGGCTTAAATGAGTCATTAAATATTTCCATTAGGTTCTGTTAGATCCAGATGGTGGTGCGCTGATTTAATCCATTAGCTCATGTGTCAGGGGCCCGTACAGTGTTGGAATATTCTAAATACAGTGTTTTCTATGTATGCAGGGTTCATTTTTTGCATCTGCATATTCCTCACGGCAAAAATCTAAATCTTACCAAGTGTATTTTCTCATTTCTGCTTGAAAGATCTCAACACACTTAAAATAAGACATAATCACCTAAACAGTATTGAATTATGCAAAAAAAAATCTTGAATTAAGCACAAAAAACTTGAATTAAGGAAAAAAATCCTGAATTAAGAGAAAAAAATCTTGAAT
>JAPQRP010000002.1:8079619-8094588 GCA_037367295.1 Apogon hyalosoma
AAACAATTATGTCGTACTCGGAGAAATGTTCGTCAGAAGTCCTGACCTTATATGTGCAAATGTCGTGACGTAACTAGTTATAAAACATAACAAACTGATGCAAAACTCCATGTTGCTAATCAAAGTGTTGTCATCCTGCCTCTGACTAAGATTTTTTCTACAGCTTTATTTTTGGACGTGGACATTATTTGTTTGCTGTGATTGTTATTGTTTTCTTTCATTTCCATCCTATGTTGCCTGTAGAGGTTTGTGGGAATACACCATAGAACTGTCAAAAAGGAAAAGAAACTAACTGAACTGTATTTAAACGTATACACTGTATTGCACTAAAAGAAGAAAATCTAAGAAAAACTAAATAAAAGCAAACAAATAAACAAAAACAAACAGAAATTAAGAGCAGGTTGTAGAAATCCACATGATTTTTGCCCAAATGAATATAAAGATGTCTTTGCAGCACCTGAAGGATTCAAATTCAAACTGTCTGAATTATTAGGGTCCAAATACACAAATAAATGAACCAAAGACTAATAAAAGTGGGTTTAGATAAATATGAGCCCTTTAACCGAATGTTTCTCACACTGGAATTGTCTTCAGAGCATCCGTCTCTACCAGAGATGATCTTTGTTTTTGCTCCAGCTGATCAACATGCATATCGGAGTCATTTTCCGAATGTAGTACCGTCTAAAGAATTTTCCTACAACTTGAATAATATAAGCATATTCCATTTGTCTGAATTAGAAAAATGGTTCATTGAGAAAAAAAGTCCAGTTTGGGTTATCGGTGCAGAGTATACCGTTTACGTGACACCTGTAAAATCGTCTGAATAACAGTGGAATAATCGGATCCATGTAAATGTGTGGAATATTGGCCTTGCAGACTGTGGCTGGTGTTTATCTAAGTTTATATTAACCTGTTAAACTCTGGGCCTTTTGTTTCCAGTCTGAATCACTTCAATGTGACAAAACAATGGATTAGCTGATAGAGAAGTTTCATTCATATAAAACCAAGCTATGATCAGAAAACGGCACAGATAAGACAACATTCATAATCATCGCTTCATAATGTCACCTTTATTTTTGCTCTTCTTTGTCTCGTTCAGTGAGTTTTATCCGCAGAGAAATAATACTCGTACTGTTGGATCTGCTCACTGTTAGCTTAGCGCTGCAAAGTTTGTCTCATTGTTCTGTTGTTTTATTCAATTATTCATGACAAGCGCTGGTCTCATATTGGTTTACATATTGGCCCATTTAAGTGCTTGGTGATTAAGTTTTGTTCTGTTTTTCCAACAATTGGTTTTGTTGAGCTTTTAGTAAACATTCTTTTGGTTATGTGGATGTATGAATATGTATAATAGAATGTGTATACTGCTACAAGCATCATGTAGCGTTACCATGGTAACACACACAGAACAGAGGGTGTAAGAAACTACAGGATGTTTGGTTGAAAATAGTTCCTTTGTAATAATACAGATTTGTTTCCTTATTAACATTTAAAGATCAGTATGACTTAGAGTAGTGCGTCCCAAGATTTATTCAGTCATGGAATATATATATATATATATATATATATATATATACACACACACACACGGGGCAGCCATGGCCTAGATGGCTAGAGAGTTGGCTACAGTCAGCTACAGAGTCGGCTAGAGTCAGTTAGAGAGTCAGAGTCGGCCAGAGAGTTGGCTAGAGAGTCAGAGAGTCAGCTAGAGAGTCGGCTAGAGTCAGCTAGAGAGTCAGCTAGAGAGTCGGCTAGAGAGTCGGCTAGAGTCAGCTAGAGAGTCGGCTAGAGAGTCGGCTGGAATCAGCTAGAGTCAGCTAGAGAGTCGGCTAGAGTCAGCTAGAGATTCGGCTAGAGAGTCAGCTAGAGAGTTGGCTGGAATCAGCTAGAGAGTCAGCTAGAGAGTCGGCTAGAGAGTCGGCTGGAATCAGCTAGAGAGTCGGCTGGAATCAGCTAGAGAGTCAGCTAGAGAGTCGGCTAGAGAGTCGGCTAGAGAGTTGGCTGGAATCAGCTAGAGAGTCAGCTAGAGAGTCAGCTAGAGTCAGCTAGAGAGTCGGCTAGAGAGTCAGCTAGAGAGTCAGCTAGAGAGTCAGCTAGTCAGCTAGAGAGTCGGCTGGAATCAGCTAGAGAGTCGGCTAGAGTCAGCTAGAGAGTCAGTTAGAGAGTCGGCTAGAGAGTCGGCTCGAGTAAGATAGAGAGTCAGCTAGAGAGTCAGCTCGAGTCAGATAGAGTCAGATAGAGTCGGCTTGTGAACAAAGGCTTGCCGGTTCAATTCCCTATACTGGTGGAGAGTTCTTTGACTGATGTGCCCTTGAGCAAGGCACTAGACCCCCCATTTTTGCTCCCTGGGTGCCTGACATAGTGAGTCCACTGCTCCATGTTGTGTGTGTGACGCATGATCTAGTGATGGGTTAAAGGCAGAAGACAAATTTTGGTGTGTGGTGGATGTTTACGTGTGTGACAAACTACTACTGACAAAATAAAGATTCTATTCTACTGTAGTCGACTCTATTCTATTCTATCATGTCCGTGGCTTACATCTTACTCATCTCATTGCAGATTCATTAACTCTAATTACATGTGAAATAAATGAAGTTGTTAAACACATTTGTAGTTGCCTGGGGCACTCCACCACGTCTTCACAGTTATATACAGTAGGTACAAACTGACTGAACAAAAGGTACGAGGGAGATTTAATGGAGGATACAGGAAAGAGAAAACACATGTAATAAACTGGTGACGTAGAAGTTTCCATTTTTAACACAAAGACCCAGTACTACTTTTGTGGTCATTCCCGAGTGAGTTTTTCTCTATAGATTTAACCTTTCTCAAGTGATTTATCTCCATTTCCAATAATATTATCCTCTGTATTTTGTGTATTTTTCAGTAAAAATCATGTATTTATCTGTATTTAATTCACTGATCATGTAGATGTTCATAAAAGTGCAGAGTAAAATTGAGGGTTATATCAGAAACGGAGAAAACGGACAAAAAAGGGATGTTTTCAGCAAAGTTATCAATAACTAAAATAAAAACAAACGTCTCCATCCACTGTCACTGATCCAAGCCCATGGGTTTTACTGCTGAATCAGTGTTGTAGAAGATGACGGTGTTTCCACGGTAACTACGGAGCCTCTGAACGTCCAAATGGCTCATATCTGATGACCGTGAAAAGATGAAAAACTGTATTTTGGCTGATTTATTTACACTTGTAGATAATTTTTTTTTGGTTGAAAAGTTATTAAACATTTTATATCAGTAGATGAATTTGGTCACCGGTGACTCTCTGGGTCTTTACGGGTTAAGAACATAAAGCGAACCAGCCTGAAGGATGCGATGTAAAATGTAAATTAAGAAGAAGACAATTCTATATTGTAATTTCTCTGCAAAAGCAATGACTCTGTTGGACTTTGTAACCATAGCATTGTGTTTACACTTTGACTCTTAAGCCATAATCCTGGCAAACTGTTGGTTGTAAACATTTCCCTTTGGCTTTCATATGGGGGTAAGTTTGAGCACCCTGAGCGCTCACAAGGCACTTCTTATTTTGCTCAAGTAGTTTGAGGATTTAGATAACAACTTGGCCTCTGTGCAATCAACCAATAAAAAGCCACTTGTGAAAGTGGCCTGCCTGTATCTCCTCTGGAAAGGTTTTCAGACTGCGTTTGATGTGGCCCCCAGGCACTGATCATCGCACATAATGTGATTTCTCTTCGCACAGAAAAGCCTCCCTTGCATTTGAGGTGGATAGTGAGAGACAGACGCTTTCTTTACCCAGCAATTATCAGCACTTCTTTAAAAAAAAAAAAAAAACGCATAATCAAAGTGTCAAATTTTGATATTTTGACTGTGAAGACGGTTTCAGAGGAAGATTCACTTCCGATGGCAGGAAAAGGAGCAAAATTAAGTCTCAGAGCTACAGAAAAGCTGCTGAGAAACAGGGGAATGAAGCAATAATGAAAGCAATATTATGTGTAATCATGCAGGGAGAGAATGAGCGACGTAGTGGGTGCAGCAGTTATACAGCGAGCTTTCACATACGTTAGCGTCTGGCATGGCTAACGTCATGTCAGCGGGCGAAACTTAATCATAATTAACTAGTTATAATGAGCAAAACAGCAACAAAAAGGAAAGTTTTACAATTCCTACTGTACAAGATAGTGCTGCAGCAACGAATTGATTAAATAGACCCAAATCGATTATTATAAGAGTAGGCGATGAATTCGGCACTTGATTCATTGGGTCTTGAGCACGTTAGTAGCCCAACATTGCCTTTCGTGGCGTGTCCTGCTAACGTCTTGGCCAGGTCGCATTTGTGAAAGAGAGCTCGATCTCAGTGGGATTCTATCTGGTTAAATCAAGGTCTAACAAAAATAAATACATAAATAACTAGAAAAGTACTCGCAGAGCGCAGACCTCCGCCAAAGCAGAGCAGTGCCCCACCCCCCACCCCCCCACCACCAAAATCTACTCATTTGTTCCTTGTGCCAGTATCAACATTTCCTGAAAATTTCATCAAAATCCGGTCATAACTTTTTGAGTTACCTCGCTGATAAACAAACAAACAAGTGGTTCCAGGCACAACAAACCCCGCCCTTCGCAAACGTTTTACCTGATTTGCTTTATCTCTTATCATTGCGAAAACACATTTTTGGCGACCTTGACCTTTGACCTACATTCACCAAAATTTAATGGGATCTATTCCGGACCACCTCGCACCTTTCCTGAAAATTTCACGGAAACTGGTCCGGTAGTTTTCGCGTAAAGTTGCTGACAAACAAAAAAAAAAAACAAAAAACAATACCCTCACCTCCCCTTCGGGGGGCGGGGTAACAGACCATGATGAAACCATGACCTCCTTGGCAGAGGTAATAAAACATAGAAACTCCAACATCCATCTACTTCATTCGCCATCGTCTTCAGTTTCAGTTTTAGGTCATTTTTAATATCTAATAGCATAAATATTCGACACAGCCCCTTTTCCTTCTCTGTTTTGTCACATACGGAGTCTTCAGTCTGGCTCCACATGCACTTCTCTGTCATTACATAACGTTTCAGCCCTCAGGTTTTATTCAGCGTCATCGTAGGACAAAAGCTCTGTCGTGTTTTACAGGCCACACCCCACTAACACATGTGATGATGATCAGATAATCATGTTCCAGCGTCAGGGTGAGAAAACACAATCAAGATGCCCTCGGAAAATTACAATGCACAGCAGGAGATACCGCGAATCGAATTACTGGCAGCTCTGTGACAATGCCATTATATGTTTTATCACATGAAGATTTTCAATACAAACATCTGTCAAAATACTAAAAAAATACAGCCACTTCGGTTTAATTTTATAAGTAACACTTGATCATTATGCAATATGTCATTTGAAGCTCAGATTTGTTAAAAAAAATAATAATGAGGTTGTAATTTCTACATTATATGGATCATTTTTCCTCAACATACATGCATGAAAAGGGAGAAAAAAAGGCAACAGCGATGAAGTAATTATCTAGAGATCATAATTATGTCACATCTCATCTGCAGACGAACGGATGAACTGTTGAATTTTCTGAAATACATGTACATCACAGAAAAGTGATGAAAAGAAATGACTGTTTTTTGTTTGTTTTGTTTTGTTTTTTACCATTTTAGAGAGAGAGACTGTATGATTTGACTCCCTACAGGTTGTTTTTTTTTCCTTGTTTTTTCTCGATCCAATGATGGAACATGATTTTCTAATTTCCATCCGATTCAGTCACATTCTGACAAGAGTAAAATTCACACTACGCCAAAACTACACAGGTGTGCACTTCACCGGCCAAATTTCACAGTACACTGTCTGGGCTACCTGCATGATGAAGTACTGCATCCCACAATGCATTACAGTCATGATGTTCTTCTTCTGTTTAACCCATACAGACCCAAACATCCACCGTTGACCAAAAACATCTACTGATCTAAACTGTTTAATATTGATCCACTAATTCTATCAGTGCAGGTCAATAATTGGTTTAAAATACAGTTTTTCATCTTTTCATGATCATCAGATGTGACCCATGTGGACACTCAGGGGCTCCGTAGTTACCGTGGAAACACTGTCATCTTCTACAACATTAGTCGCTTTTCCATTGACCCTCAAATTGCGCGAAAATAACTTGCGCATAAAAATTTACCTAATGGAAAAATGATAATTTCACCCAAACTGCCGTTTTTTTCGCTGGCAAGAGGTGTTTTTTTTTTTTTTTTTTTTTTCGGGCGTAGCGCAATTTGTATATCACACAAAACCACAATGAAAAGATCTTTTTCCACAACTACAGTCACGTGATTTTAAAAAAAAAAAAAGATGTTGACAGACGTTACAACAAGCGAAGAAGACGGGTTTAAAAAGAAACATGGAAAAACCAGGAAACAAATTATTTTTTTTTAAATTTAGTACGGGACAGAGGGGTAACATATAATAAAAATAAATATATCTGTAAATCAACACAATATTTACGTTCGTCGCCATGTTTATGGAATGACTTCTCGTGTCATCTCACGATAATAAATAAATCATCGCATTTGTGATTTAATGGAAAAACCGACATTACGCACTTCTGTTTTTTTCGCCATTTCGCGCGTAAATAACGGTAAACTTTTGCACATGCGTCCAATGGAAAAGCGACTCTTGGTTCACCAGTAAAACCCACGGAGTTTGATCAGCGACAGTGGATGGAAATGCTTGGTTTATGTTCGGTTCATGGTATATTTCGCTGGGAAAAAAAAAAAAAAAATCAGCTTTTCTTCAGTTTTCTCTGTTTCTAATAAAGTAACCGTTGGATTTACTCTGAGCTTATATGAACGTCTACGTGATCTGTCAATTAAATGCAGGAAAATACATCATTTTCACTGAGAAAACAAAATAAAGACTATAATATTACAATAAGCGCTGGAAAATTTTGTCCGGTTCTTTGTTATTTGATGATTTTTCTGCGCTCGCAATAAAATTAAACGAACCAAACTAACTAAAGGTTAAATATAGAGGAAAAACTCACTTGGGAACTAGCACAAAAGTAGCACTGGGTCTTTATAGGTTAATGGCAGGTGGCAGCGACTACTTAATGTGCATCACCGCCACCACCTGTGAAGCTGCAGCGCGGACCAGAGTTCAGCCTTTACAGACATAAAAGCGGGACGTACATGTACAAACACCCACATGTCGCAGGAGAAACAAGCACCTACATGTGCACGGGCAGCACATTTCTGTAACGTAAAAACACACGTGCACTTACAGTTTTCAAATGCTCACAACAGCAAATGAACACATAGCAATTATGGACATATTTATAGGCTTGATCTGCTGTTTGAATTCTCATTAGTCACTATTATTGAGTCTGTCATTATATAGAGCTGCCTGAATGTATAATGACATTATTATACCTATATACTTCACTCATATTACCTCATAATGCATAGTGAAATGTAATGAGCACAGCGTGTATGCTCTGATATGAAAAAAGAAGTGAAAATTCTATAGTATACAGTTACCAGCCATCCACGAATGTATTATTTATCGAGGACTTGTGATACAGGAAGTGGTAATGAATGGATGACAGATGGAAAAATGGTGACAAATAAATAGATTACCTTAAAAATAAATAGACGTACACGTTTTGACTGATACACTGTTGCCAATAAAGGTGGAATAATTTTGTTTTCAGACACATTCTTCTATTTTATTCCTGTTTATTCACATTATTAAGAACCTTTGACCGGAAGGGAGGAAGGAAGGATGGATGGCTGGACAGATAGACAGATAGACAGATAGACAGATAGACAGATAGATAGATAGATAGATAAGCTTTATTACAGACTCATGTAATAATTACATTACACTTATGTTATGATTCTCATAATTTTGCTGTCATTTCCTAAATTACTCACACCGACACTGCGTTACAAGGTTAAAACCACATTTTCAAGGTGGTCCTTGGTGTGAATCTACAGAAAATACAAGACAGAGCACAGATATATGTGTAGACACCAACACATCTCCTAAATTCTATTGCTCATACACTTACTGGATGCCAAAACTGCCTAAATACACAGCAAGTATACATGAAAAATTTTGGTTTGAGACACATTGCTCTATTTATTCCTGCTTACAGACGTCAATAATCACCTATGACCCGGTGTGAGGGTTACAAACTGAGTCTGTGTTACACTTTATCTCTCAAGAATCAATCACAGAGTCACAATTATTTCATGAAAAGCAATAAAAATGGTTTATTCCAACTTTATGGGCAACAGCGTAGAATATCCTCGGAGCGCCATTTTTTAATGTGTAGGGTAGCTAAAAACACGTCCAGCCGATGTCAACATAATTTGGTTCAGGTTAGGAAAAAAAGCGACGGAGGACAGGATAAAATAAGAAAACACAAAGAAAAAAATGCAAAAATTAACTCTAGTCTAAGGATCTTCTGTGTGGATGTTCTGCCATTACAACTTCCCTGATTAGTTTTTGCGTATTGATGACATAATCCGGACTGTGCCGCTAAATTCAGATGTTTACGGGCGTCTATCTGGCATCATACGTGTCAAAAATGGATTCTGTTGGACATAAACGCCATGGACTCGTGACCAACTGACGACCCGCCAGAAACAAGCAGTTCCAGGCGCAACAAGCCCCGCCCCTCGCACGTATTGTAGCTCATTTTGGCGTCGATCCAGCTGATGTCATCACGTCTATGCGTGTGCTGATGTCAGCGTATCAGTTGCCTCAAATTGAAACAAAATTAATGTTTTATAGACGTGGGAAATTTCGCCCATTTTAAGTGAATGGGAGAAAAAAAAAGATGTAAAAAAAATCATAAAAAATTTCAACTTTGAACTACTTTTCATAAAATGTAATCACATCTATTCTGCATCACTGCCAATGTATAAACCAAATAAGATATGAATTCAACCTATAGTTTTGCTGCTACAGATATTTGAAATGTTGCCCATTATAAGTAAATGGGGAAAAATAAAAATGTCATAAAAAATTTAAACTTTGATCTATTTTCCCCAAAATATAATGACATTTATTCTGGGTCACTGGCAGTCTATAACCCAAATTTGGTATGAATTTAACCAATAGTTTTGCTGCTACAGATATTTGAAATTGTGCCCATTATAAGTAAATGGGGAAAAAACAAGATGTAGAAAATGCATTAAAAATATGTACTTTGACCTACTTTCCCCAAAATGCATTCACATGTATTCTGTACCACTGGCAATCTATAAACCCAATTTGGTATAAATTCAGCCAATAGTTTTGCTGCTACAGATATTTGAAATTTCACTCATAAGTAAATGGGGAAAAAAACAAGATGTAAAAATTTCATTTAAAAAATCTGAACTTTGACCTACTTTTCCCAAAATATACTCACATCTATTGTGCACCACTGCCAATCTATAAACCCAATTTGGTATACATTCAACCAATAGTTGTGCTGCTAGAGTGTTAAACAAACCAAACCAAAAACAATACCCCTTTACCTCCCCTTCAGGGGCAAAGGGGTAAATATAATGTGGATTTCTGAAAATATCTGCAGCCAGGTAACTGTTTCCCTGGCGGTATAATAAGAGGGATAAGATGCATTTCTCACATGCACACTGCGCCGTAGCACACATTCTATATATAAATGCAGTGTGGGGCGTATAGTATTCAGCGTGTGATACTGAACACAGACTTTGTCCTATATAAGTGCTGAGCTTGCAGAAGGCCCGAGGCTTGAAATGCCATCTAATAAAAGAGAATCGCATATGGAGCCGGACTGCGTTAGTTTCCAATCTACTCCCTGTGATTAACACCCAGTGCTAAACACTGCTCTACAGGCGTGGCCATCAAAGTTACACACAGTCATGTTTAACCAGATGCAGGAGATGACCGGTTGATATGAGCTTCCCCCCCAAAAAAACACAGGAAGAAACAGAAAAGCACAGTGTTTGATTCCTTAATTTCCTTGATAACTATAAAATAACAGCAGATCCTCAGAAGGGTCATAGCAAGGGAAACTTATTAAATCATCATTTTATTTTAATGAGGCTTATAATGATGCTACCCGGAAGGAAAGATGTTATTAACTTGTAGGTTAGTTCACAGTCAGAGTATGCAATTAACCCACCTTTTTAAAAGAGCATCAGCAAGTAATCAAATGGGATCATAATGAGAGAGGAGAGACTGCAAATGCTCTTTGCCTTATCCATTATTGAAAGGTTCTTTGTAAAGGCCAGCGAAGCTTTAAGGTGAGCCTGCCAACATGGAAAATGACACTGTACTCCTTTAATAAACCACTGTCAATCTGGCTTCTAATGCAACAGAAAGCCTCTGCAGGATGTGACCTGGATACGATTAAAAAGCTGCATCAGATTCTCCAAACGCTATCACCGCGCGCACACACACACACACACACGCTTAGGAGGAAATAAAACTAGGAATAATGCAATTCAAGATTCCTTTTATTGTCATTGTATGCACAGAGCATACACAACAGAATTCTGATGCACCTGTTAAAAAAAAAAAAAAAAGGTGCTTCTTGAGTTAAAAAAAAAAAGAAATATACACTGCAAAAAAAAAAAAGTAAAAGCAGTAAAAACAGTCGGGTGTATCTTTTAGTAACTGGATTTTCTTTTAGAAGCAAAAGAAAAACTAGTGGTTATTCGATTTTCGTTTTAAAATAGGAAAATTCAAATTGAATTTCAAGGCGTTTTTCTTTTTCAGTGTCAAACCGAATTAAAAAAAAAAAAACAAAAAAACGGATTAATTTTCGTTTTCTCTTTCTAATAACAAAAAAGGAAGTTACTACCTGACAGAAATGGAAAAACCAACCAAAAACACCCATTTTTTTCATTTTCTGAGATCAGATGTTGTCATTTTCAAGGAAAGAGCGCTCACGCCGTCGAGGTCACAAAGATTCTTACAAATGATGGGTTTGTACGAATATTGCGGTTCGTACAAAATCTGGAGTTTATAGACGTTCGTAGAGGGAGCATGTTTACGATGTCTTTTAAATCGGTTTGTCTGTTTTGACACTGGACAAAAAAAAAAAAACACCTCAAAATTCAATTTTAATTCTTCTATTTTAAAATGAAAATCAATTCACCACTAGTTTTTCTTTGATTTCTGAAAAGAAAATCCAATTACCAAAAGATACACTGACCGATTCTGTCAAGTCACATATTCATACCTAGTTAAAATGCAGAGGACAATAATTTGTATTGTGAAAGGGAAGTGGACTGAATTCAAGATTTTTTTTTTTTGCTTAATTCAAGCAAAAAATAAAAAAATAAATAAAAGCCAATAGAACAAGTGAAAATTATTTTGGTAAGATTTCTTGAAATAAGATTTACCAGATCTATCGTCTACAAATCAGTTCTTATATCTCACTGAAAAGTTCCTCTTTAGGTGATTCTGTCTGATTTTAAGTGTGATGAGATATTTGGACTAGAAATGAGAAAAATACACTTGGTAAGATTTGGATTTTTGCAGTGCACGAGAGGTTATTCAACTGAAAATGCCGGTGAAATTTACCAAGAACGTAAAGAAAGTAGAGGAATGAACTGGATCAGAGGATCTCGACCCTGTGGTTCCCCGTGGGTCAGCGCGGTAGTAAGGATAATAATAAAGGATAAGAAGAAAGACGCAAGAAGGAAAGTGAGGAGCCAACAGCTGTAATGACAAAGATGATAGTGAAAAATCCTCTGATTCATTTTCACTAGCGCTTCCTTAAATTGGACTCAACATGGCGTACTGTATGAATCATTAACACTCAGCACAACAGCAGCATGATCACAGTCACATGATGGAGGGTTTTAGGTCCTAAAGCCCTAAACTGTGAGGATCAACAGCCTGGAGGCAAAAGCAGCCTTCCATGCACAGATTGCCCTTCTGCATGACTTGCAGAGTGAAGTCAGAGCTCAACTAATCCGAGCTAATTAGAGATAAACTTTGCAGATTGAGCACATTGCTTTTTTTTTTTTTTTTTTTTTTTTTTTCCTTTCCCGTATCCGATAACCCTTGGTTTGGGAAAAAGTCAAAAATATTCGCATCAAAGAGTCGGATCTCAAATCGTCCCCGCAGGAAAAGCCTCCGAGTGTCGAGGTAATCCGGTGTTTAAAAGCTATTAAAAAAATCCGAACTTGGGAGACGAGGAGGACTGTTCGTAAAAGGTAAGAAAACTCGGCAATTAAATGCGGGAGGATAAAAATATAACAGTGATATTAGGAGGTGATTTAAGAAGGTGTGGCGAACCGAGCATTGACATTTTTATCACATTTATAAAGTGACGACTGGAAGAAGAACAACCTCCCAATTTATCAGTTCATTAGAGAACACTGTGGAGAGTTTCATAGTCGTGTGCTTTTCTGAGTCAAAGTGACACGTACCACCCACTCCCACTAGACTCATTCCACACAAACATTCCGTCTCGTCTATACTGATATTCAGGTAACATTCATTTAAGCAGTTCTGGGTGTTCGAGCCTGTGAGACGACTTCATAATCTTACATCAACATGATAAACAGTCGAAATATACAAAAAATATAGAATAAATATGTGGATCGGAGGGTTTAGTGTCTGCAAGTATCGAGGCACTTTCAGGATCGTTTTTACCAAATTAAAGGCTGATTACGTTCTGATTTAAGAATAAATTGTCGTATATATGTGGTCCTGTACAGAGGAAGGGTTTATGATTATTGTGCTTTAAGTGAATTTTTAGAGTTTGCGCAGTTAAAAGCAAATATAACAGACTGATCTCGTGAAATGGCGCTGTATGTCACGCCAGTTCTTATGGCTTTTGGCGTGCTATACGTACGCATTTTCATTCTTTCGCGTGTTATTCGACGCCATTTGATCACGCGTCAATATACACCGAGATCTCCGGTTTACATATGTTACCACTAACCCTAACCTTAACCCTAAGCTGCAAAAAATCGAACAACCTGAAATTTCTTAAGAAAACTAAGTGCAGTGTCAACAATATTAGGCCTCAGTTTATCATTTTTATTATACATTTTTATGTGCATTACAGCTTACAGATCACAGTGGATCTACACTGGAAAGACTCTGTTTTTCTAATTTCTAGTCAAAATATCACACCTAAAATCAGACATAATCACCTAAAGCGTAACTTTTCAATGAGATACAAGAACTGATTTTTACAAAATAGATCTGAACAATTTTATTTCAAGAAATCTTACCAAGATAATTTTCACTTTCTCCATTGGCAGATATATATATATATATATATATATATATGTGTGTGTGTATTTTTTTTGTTTTTGCTTGGATTAAGGGAAAAAAATAAAAATCTTGAATTACCTTTATTTAATTAATTTGGTACGAATTCAACCAATAGTTTTGCTGATACAGACATTTGAAATGTCACCTTATTTTATTTCACCTTAGCTAATCAATCTTGAATTAAGCTCAACATGGGGACGAACGTAAATATCGTGCTGACTGACCCTCCGACTGAATCATTTTTTAATTTAGTACAGGATAGAGGGGTAATATATAATAATAATAATAAATATATCCATAAATCATATAATCAAATAATATTTATGTTTGTCTCCATGTTTATGGAATGACTTCTCATGTCATCTCGCGATAATAAATAAACACATCATTGCACTTGTCATTTAATGGAAAAACCGACATTACGCACTTCTGGATTTTTGAAATGTATTAAATATCGGTAAAGTTTTGCGCAGACGTCCGATGGAAAAGCCACTACAGTCACACCATTCCATGAGAAGAGGTAAAAATATATAATTTCAACTTCGTGGGTAACAGTGTCCATGCGGTATATGCGTTATCACACACTGATACATTAGAATTAAAATGTTTCCGTGCAAGTTGAGTTAAAAGACACATCTTAACGTAATGAAAAGATGTTAACTGAACTGGGAAGATTGTTCTGATGAGATGAGGATTTCAATTTACAGGCATGTCCCCCAATTTCACACATGTTACAGGAACAAAGACAAAAGCCTTCTCAATACATTACTATGACGACCTATATGGGACTGAGTTATTTCAACTACACTGTGGTAAAGTTTTAATGTCCACGCATATGCATTTCTCAGTCTCTGTATTAGATCCAATCTGATACATGTGAAGTATGAACAGCAGGAAAAAGTAAAGTTTCAGTGTAAAAACAGCTTCTATAAACCACAGCGGTCGTATATAGCGTGACCTCCATTTGCACTTAACATGTCTTCAAGCCCTTTTGTTCGGACAATATGAGATTTACGACATTAATTTCCTGCCGTTTTATACCAGGTTTAATGCAACACACGTCAGATGTTTCCAGTTGTTTGTGCTGCTTCTTATCATGGGGTCAAAGGTCACGATAAATATAGACTTTAACCTTTACAACACATTTAGTTCCGTTTTTTTTTTTTTTTGGTGTCTTTTAAGGCTGCGCACATATTTACTCTATTTTCTCATTGTATGTGAAGAAAAATGAATAAGAAATAAATGTGTATGATTATTTCAACTCCAAAGAAAAACAACAAAGATAAGGGTGGAATTAGAGTTGTACAGAGTACTGATGGATGGTTGAAAAAACCTATATTTGTGATTTAGCTTTTTAAGACAGAACACTTGAAAATAACTCCACAGACTCTTATAAACTGTAACGAGGGGGCGAAGTTATTTATGCAACAACATCTACTTAATCTGTGATGTGGAATAATATCAGATGTGAAATAATTCTTTCCCTGACCTCGGTTAAATAGATATATAGATCAGTTTGGGTTTGTTTTTTTTTAATGTATACAGTATCTTTTAAAAGCTCCACTGTTGGTTGAACTGCTGAACTATAAATAGGCTTAAAGTAGTGATATTTAGCTTTTTTTAAAATGGGAATTATGCATTTTCAAACATCTCCCTGTGGTCTACATAAACTGTAAATGCTCTGCTTGGGTCTGAATTCTTCATTCATTCA
>JAPQRP010000002.1:8116935-8133470 GCA_037367295.1 Apogon hyalosoma
CATGATCCACACAGGAGTTAGGACTGGATTGCATAACCATTGTTTTTGATGACTTTTGATGGTCTAATAATTTTTTCTGCAACTGTATTCATTGTAACGTATTAAATTAAGGATGACTGAATTGGAACAAATACACCCCCTTTTCCCTAATTACACTAATCTACTATTTTTTTTATTATCTCCTTCAGAGATTAAACGTGCTAAATGTTACATATTTTAATCAGATGAATTGGAAAACAAATGACAAAAATGTTGGTTTGCTGATGTTTTCAAGGTTTATGATGAAGTGTTATTACACATTATGTACATTTATACAATGGATTTATAAATCTTCCACTAGATAGAACCTGTACAGTGAATGTATTGTCATGTGCAGACAGACAGTGTTTTGAAGTAGATCTGGTAGCTCTGACACTAATATTCCTTTGGAGTAAAACACATTCGTTAATCCTCGAAGTTCCCTGTTTTAACCCAAGGCTTTATGTTGGAAACTTCAGCCAACCAGCATTTTTGACCAGAGTTTTCTTTATCAGTTGTGGCCTTTCCATTGGACATCTGTGCAAAACTTTACCGATATTTACTAAATGTGGAAAAATCATAAGTGCATAATGTCAGTTTTTCCATTAAATCACAAATGCAATGATTTGTTTATTTATCGCGAGATGACACGAGAAGTCATTCCATAAACATGGAGATGAACATAAATATCATGTTGATTTACAGATTTATTCATTATCATTATTGTTGTTGTTGTTGTTGTTGTATATTACTCCTCTATCCCGTACTAAATAAAAAAATGATTCGGTTTCCTGGTGTACCAACACATATGTTTCTTTTAAAACTCCTCTTCGTTTGTTGTAACATCTGTCAACATTCGGTCTTTCCATTGCAGTTTTGCGTGATATACCAATTTCGCTACGCCCAAAAAAAACACCTCTTGCCAGTGCAAAAACTTTAGAGTTTTGACGAAATTGTTGTTTTTCCATTAGGCAAATATTTATTTTTTATGCATAAGTTATATTTGCGCATTTTGAGGGTCAATGGAAAAGCGACTAGTGTAGTAAAATTTCTCTACTTTTATTCTGGAAGCATTGTACTTGTAGACCAGTGTTACTTGACAAATTAATTCAAGATGCTGCCTCTATGTGCACTAATATATCACGTGAAAATACAATTCCCCTATAAATAAATCCTAACAATATGAGTTGATTTGTGCTGAAGTCAAAGTATCTTACCACAGCCACAAAGAGCAGCAGAGTAGCCTCTTGACACTTTCAGCGTGTTGTGGAAAAAAGCAAGCCAAGCCAAAAATGAGTCCCTTACATAGCACAATCCTCATCTTCAACCCTATCTTGGACGGGGAATCTCTCCAGAGTCTCACATCTGCTGCTGCAACAGCGACGAGCGAACCGGCCGCACACACTTCAGGCCTGGACTCGTCCAGTTCTCATTACTGCGCATCCCGTGATCTTCACTGCAAATCTGTTAAATTTGTGAACACTGTCTAATACAAGTACAACACAGACGAAGGAGGCTCAATGGGTCTGTTTGTCTGCTAATGCATTCGGAGGCTGCTAGCTAGTTACCTAGTCTGGTTAATTAACCCCCAGAGCTTTGGAGAGAGCAGAGGCTGCAATCTCAATAGGCCTACTGGGCTCAATCAAGACCACAAACTGAACATTGTATATGGCATAAAAGTGTTGTAGTAAACACATTCTCTTCCCTCTGCCGAACCCTTGGGAGCTCTTAATCAAACCACAATGCACTGTTGGTGCCTTTGTACAAAATAAAGAGGGGAATAGCAGGAAAAGACAGAACGTGTAGATTCCCAGACTTTTGGCTTCAGTATGTGAACTCCTCTGTGACATACTGCACAACTGGACTCGGTGGGACTGTTTCGCCACATAATGGGGAGAAATCACAGTGTCGTGTATTGGATTTTACCTTTAATTATGCGATTCACCTTGTATGGTATTGTTTCTCGCGGATAAATGAGCTAAACATAAAACAATCGGAGTAATCTAATTGATGTATGCTTTGTCGTTCGGCTCTGAATGCGATCATTAGCAATCTGCTTGATGTAATCGTCGTCCCGTTCAGTGGAATGTCAACATTTTATGGGTCTAATCTGTCCAGACAGCGGTTTTTCTTCTTACGTTATGAGTTCAGACGTCACTGCTGTTCTTTAACTTGTACTTTTTTACTTTTTTTTTTTTTTTTTTTTTTTTTTTTAAAAGACTAACGGGAAATTAAAACCTTTTCAATAACTGGATGAAAAATTGTAAATGAAATGAACGGCAGCGGTAAAATAAAACATCTGGTCTATGTCCCTGAAAAGAATTTGCGTCTGTGCTGCACTTGCAAAGCTCCATTATGCATGAAGAAGGTACACTGATTAAATACAGATATGGATGTCTCCTGACGCTTTATTTCATTTCGCGTCTGTAATTCAAAGGATTCATGTTCTTTTTCTTCTTCTGTGTGTCTCTACTGTACAAAAAAACATACAGAAGTGAAGGCTAAAAATATCAACTGCAGGAAGGAAGAACAAGGAGCAGCAGACGGTAAAGATCATACCAATCATCTATTGAAACTTTCTTGTAAATCACCACAAGGTCTTGGCCCCAGATTACCCAGGACACAGGGAAAAATGAATAATTAAAAGCCCTGATGTGAGGCTCCTGAATGATAAATGACAGGACGGTGAGTGAGAGGAGCTGAGTTTTCAACTTCTTCGATACTTAGAGGAGGCAGGTGAAGGATGGACCGGTGATGTGGACACGTATTGTTTCAGTCGGACAAAGCTAACGAGCCGAGTGACGGGAACAAGAGGGTTCAGCTGCATTTCACACAAGAACTGTGAGCGCTAAGTGAGTTCGGTATAAATGTAAAGTGGGTCCTATTGTGTCGTACGATGAAAATAGGACCAATGTAATGTACAGTTGTGCTCATAAGTTTACATACCCCAGCAGAATTTGTCATTCTTTGGCCATTTTTCATATGAATGATAATACAAAAACACTTCTTTCATTGATGGTTAGTGGTTTGGTGAATCCATTTATTATCAAGCAAATGTGTTTGCTCTTTTTAAATCCTACTGACAACAGAAACTATCCAAATGACCCTGATCATAAGTTTACATACCCTAGTTCTTCATCCTCTGTATTGGCCCCGCCCCTTCAACATCAATGACAGATGTTAGTCTTTTGTGGTGGTTGTGGATCAGACACTGATGTAAACACACTGTCAGTAAAAGGTTTTACATAGAATTGAAGTTCCACATTTTTTAGACTTATGCCACCTTTCCAAAACGTGGAACCGGCTCGACTCGACTCGGGTACCAGGTACTATTCCTGGAGACCGTTTCCATCACAGGATACTACCGAGTACCTGGACATCATAGCGGTGCGGCGCGTTACATCCGTGTCGTCTGCTCAGAGAGTTGCTGATAAAGTTGCTCATTGCGTGTTGTCTCGTCAAGCTCATGTTGAATTTGTGTAAGTTGTCTTCTTCCCACTCCTTTTTGAGCAATATATATTTATTTTGTTATTACTAGTGTGCATTGCAATTGCTACCTTGTCTTGATCCCCTTTATTAATGCATTTGCTCTGCCATTAGTTCCTTGTACACAAAAAATGCTTAGTTTTTCTTCTGCTCAAAACAAATAAATTAAAAAAAAAATTAGGTCGACCGCCAAAGACTGAATCTCCTCGACTGACTGTGGTGTAGTTTTGCAGCCTGTCATCATGTACCGTAGATTAACCTACCGCTATATTTACTGTCAACTTCCGCATCGGTTTTTTGTAAAACGGTGGGGACACAGAGGCAACTTTCTAACCAATCAGAGGTCTGCGGCGTTTACACGTCACATTTTAGAATCACTTGGAACCTCAGCGGAGGTGATACCAAAAAACTAGTACCGGGTACCAGATTCCAGGTCCTTTTTCACAATGGAAATGCAAAGAAGGCCGAGTCGAGCCGCATAATGGAAATGTGGCATTAGAGTCAGGTAACACCAGTCCATTTTTGGTGACCCAGCCCACCTAGCCCACAAGGGGTCAGCCCATAGTCTGGAGATCAGCTTAGAAGGACAATAAAAGTGATGCCTGTTGGAATGTCTGTATCCATTTCCTCTTTGGTGTGGATCCTCAGCGCTGAGTTACGCTTTGTTTGTGGTCAGATCAAATCAAAATTTAATTTATAAAAATGAGACGGAGAAGAATTCTGACTTATTCTTGGAGCTTCCGACAAAAGAACACGCTAACAGTGGGTGAAACTGTAAGTCTATTCTTTGTATCGACAGAACCAGACCAGAGCAGTGTTTACTGTTGCAGATACATGTGTGTGTACTGAACCATGGGTTTTAGCAAAGGTTAACACGTTTAATCATTAATAACAATTGTGCAGTATCATTCAAGTAAATGCCTAATATTATGAGGGAAATATCTTTATACCCATGAGTAGTTCGCTGGCTTAGAAGGGCTTACCATTACACCAGAAAGTACAACAAACACACTGCCATGCTGCTTTTTTCCTGTATCTCTTGACAAACCTCGACAAAGTTCCTCCCTACACAGTTATTGCTGGTGGGAAACATGGTTATATCACCAATAAATACAAAAACTTTTGATTTTATTCCTTTTTTCCCCCTCTGTGATGTTATTTCTTTCGGTTATTAAAGAACATTTTCCTGGTGAGGATGTGTAAGATGCCGCTGCCACTTTGTCAAATACTGTCATTTCTTTGGCTTTAACCCTCAGATCTCTGCTTCTCCTGTATTTATTCTGTTTTTCTATCACTCTGCATGGGGTTTCTTAGATTCAGAAGAACCCATAGTTTCATCTGGTTCTGTTAAAGTGCAGATTTTACATTTTCTTTGTCTGAGAGTGGAAGATTTTACTGAAATCATAACTTTAAAAATAAAAAGACCCCAACAGCCACTGGCGACCAAAACCATCTACTGATCTAAACAGTTTAATACCTGTTGATCCACTAATTCTATCAATACATGTCAACAATTGGTGTAAATACAGTTTTTCATCTTTTCACGCTCATCAGATATGACCCATTTGGACGTTCAGAGGCTCCGTAGTTACCGTGGAAACACCGTCATCCTCTACAACATTGATTCACCAGTAAAAATGGAGTTGGATCAATGACAGTAGATGGACACACTTGTTTTGATTTTTTTTTTTTTTTACAGAAAAGCTCACTTTTTCATCAGTTCTCTCCGTTTCTGATCCAAAAACCTTTAACTTTAACCGGAGCTTTTATGAACAGCTACATGATCAGCAAATAAAGTGGGGGAAAATATGAATATTCAGTGAAAAAAACACAAATTACAGAGGATAATGTTGTAATAAATGGTGATAAATTACTAAGGAAAGGTTAAATAGAGAGAAAAATTAAGTTGGGAACTACCACAAAAGGAGCAGTGGGTCTTTATGGGTTAAGTTTATAGATGATTTTTCTTTCTCTTTACATCTAATTAAATGTTAATAAGAAGATGTACGTATTTCTGTTCTTGGGGTTAAATTATGGAATGACATAAATATACATTTAAAGATGTGCAGTTCATTATGGTTTTCAAAACACACTGGTTTGTGAAGATATTTTCAAGGGATATAAGCAGGAATGATTGTTGATGATTTGATATGTTGAATAAAACTGAATGTAGGCGAGGCAAATATAAACGTTTAGCTTCTGCAATTCAGTCTCAACAGAATTCACAGTGGGTTGACTTCGGCCCCTTGGCCCCTCCCCCTACCCCTCTGCCCTTGCACTTGTCACTACCCCTTGAAATGGAGCTGCAAGGGGTAGGGGTAGAAACCTTCCCCTATGAAATGGGACAACCCTTCCACACCTGTTTGGTCATCTTTTTGTGGCTATCAACCTCAAACCGCAGAAGTGCGATCTATAACACATTGAAACGGCATTAAACGGACGATTAAACGATTAAGTCGTTTACGAAGAAAATCCGTACATTTGTGTATTTCTTTCGTCACACTGCTGCACTTTTGAGCTGTTTACCTCCATCGTGATGATGATTTGAACAAAATTATAGAGGCTGATCTCACGAAATTGCGTTGTATGTCACGCCAGTTCTCATGGCATCTGGTGTGCTACACGTACAAATTTCCGTCGTTTCGTGTGTTATTCAACGCCATGTGATCACGTGTCAATGTATCCCAAGATCTCCGGTTCACATAACCTTAACCCCGAACCCTAACCCTGAACCCCTAACCCTCAGCACATGGTATTTGACGTGGCATCGTGGAAAGCTTATAATGCGTACAGATAATACGCCAATTAAAAGTGGCGTGCATATTTATGCAATTTCATGATATTGCACTGGAAGTATGGGAGATTTCTCATACCCCTCTGTTTGTAGGGTGGTGTTGAAAAATATGTTTCGAGGGTCAAACAGCCCTTAGCCCTTCCCTTCCGACTCATCGAGAATCGGGACACCCCTACCCCTTCACGTGAATGTGCAAAATGGATGGGGAGGGGTAAGGGGGAGGGGCCAAGGGGTGAAATGGGATTGGGCCTTGAAATCAGCCTCATTATTTGTATTTTCTGTATTATGGATGATGACTGAATAAACCTAAACCTAACACTTTATAAACAAGTTAAAGCCCTTGATTTTATTGTCGCGGGTCTTTTTCTGGGTATTCATGTTTATATAATTGACTGACCATGTACAGGCGTCTGAAAATAATTATACTGTCAACTAAACTAATGCGAATGGAGCCTCTGATTGTCCAAATGAGACCCAAAAAAAGCAGATAAACTCCACATTTATACGATTAGAGGTTCAGCAGTTCTTTTACAATGAAAGAATACGTTCCGTCTTGGTTTTAGAGGGTAAACCTTAGAAAATAAACCTTCACACTGCTTTTATGATACCGTCTCCGTGCCTCAGAGAGAAGGATTTCGTGTAGAAAAATAAAATGGCTTCACTTAAGATCAAGACTGATTTTATGCATTGCACTTTATAGTATGACTGTTTTATTACCGTACACAAAAGGCACATTATCTGCAACTCTAATGTGTCTTGTATCTGAAAGCCAGAGCTGACTATTTATCAGATCATTCCATGTTTTATATGTGACAGTCCGTACTGTGAATCATATCGGATTTTAGATTAGTCATCCCTTATTTCGAAGGCAGGAGCTTTGTTGGGCTTTTATCTGTTGAGCGAGGGCGCAGAATTTACCAGAATGTCACGTATGTAAAAAAAGATAATGACAACCAAACTCGCTAAAGTTCAGGTGGTTGTTTCGTTTCTCTGTGAGCACAAAGAACGAGTAAATACTGTATATTTATATTTCATGAAGTCACATAGACTAGAAGTACCTGTTCTGTCCCATTTACTCATATGTTAATTAATTTAAGTCTGATTAAAGTGACTCACACGAAGAATCATCAAATGCTCTTTCACGAAAACACCCGACGAGGTGTGAAGACGACAAGGTCACTTTGTTTTTTGTTATTCGAGAGAGAAAATGAAAATCAATCCTTTTTTTTTTATTTGTCTTTTCTGTTTTGACACTGAAAAAGAAAAAACGCCTTGAAATTCACTTTTAATTCATCTATTTTGAAACGAAAATCAACTAACCGCTAGTTTTTCCTTTTGTTTCTGAAAACAAAATCCAAATACCAAAAGATACACTGACCATCGTCTTCTATAATATGATGATTTGCTGTAGATTTAACGACAAATGAAGTAGTTCAGAGAAACTCAACTTTTGTTATTAATGTAGTGGTTATATTAAACAAAAAAAACACTAACGGGGATCATTTTACTGCTCAATGATTAACTAAAGTGGAGCATTTTCAGGGTTTTATTAGTACTTTTACTTGAATAAATGATCCGAGTACTTCTTCCACCACTGTGCCTAATTATATCAGAAACTATATTCTTTCTCTGTAGCAAAAGCTGGAAAAGAATAGAGCATCATTGGATAATAAAAGCATCCATTAAAATGCAAATGCTGATGAAATTCATAGA
The DNA here is from genome assembly GCA_037367295.1 of Apogon hyalosoma. Lineage (NCBI taxonomy): Eukaryota > Metazoa > Chordata > Actinopteri > Kurtiformes > Apogonidae > Apogon > Apogon hyalosoma. The sequence goes on from JAPQRP010000002.1 coordinate 8,124,947, forward strand.
AGGTTTAGCAGCTCCCAAAAGCAAGGTGAAGACGGGTTCGCAGCCAATTTTCAAGACCCCAGAAGCAGTGGAGGAAAGTGCGTCTTCATCTCCATCATGAGCAACACTGACAGACTGATATCAGACGTCGATACCGCCTTAATACACTGTATCGGCTGGAGCACACACAAAAACACACGCACGCACACAAGCTCTGGCGTATGAAGCTACAGCAGGAGTTTACACACAACAGGCCCCGGGCTCAGACTTTAGAATGGTACTTTTCTCACTCTGTAATTGTCAGGTTTGGTTCTTACGCCGAGTCGAGTCCACGTCTGACATTTACAAGTAGACGTTCTCCGGATCTCCAGATCGGTTTTCTGTTTCCCTGCGAACTGCTGTAACCTGCACCTACTCCTTGAGACGGATAATTAAAGGCATTAAGAACACGCGGTCGATTCATTATCTAACAAATAACTGCAATTACCGATTTGTCTTTTTCCGTTTATTTTATGCCACTGAATGAAGGAGAAGAACCGGGCGACGGAACAAAACACAGAAACCTGAAGCATCTACGGATCTGAAATGTTTGATTACGTCTGAACCGCTCGTCCTATCAGTATACAGTCGCGGAAATAATTATTAGACCGTCAAAAGTCGTCAGAAACAATGGTTATGCAATCCAGTCCTAACTCCTGTGTGCGTCACGTGACCAAAACAGACAGAAAAGAAAACATGGAATGAATAAAAGCACTGTTTTTGTCATAGATATTGATGGAAGAACTGAAGCGATCTTGGTTATTCACAAGAAAACATGGAAAATGGATAGATATCAGCTCTGAAATTCAACTACTATGAGCTATTTTTGTTGGTATCATTATATTTGTCCGAATAAATGTGCCTTTAGTTGGACCAGGCATTAAAATGAACAAGAAATTGAAGAAAACAAGGGGTGGACTAAGAATTTTTTCTGCGATTCTATGTAAAAATTTGAGGTAAAATACAGTTTGTCAACTCGTCATGGTCATCAGATACGACCCATTTGGACACTCAGAGGCTCCGTAGTTACCATGGAAACATCGTAACCTTCTACAACATTGATCCCATTTACATGCACACCAGTTCTCTGATCGTTATCCGGTTTTTGAAGTTATCAGATTATTCAGGTGACCGTGTAAACAGGATAATCTGCTGGGCTTTATCCGATAGCGGCAGTAGTTTCATTATGAGAAATCCGATTAACACACCTAGATTTCTCACCAATACCGCGATGATACAAGTTAATCGGATTTATTTCATTCTTTTACGTCTGCGCATGCGTAAACAATTAAAAACAGTAGAGGACGGAAGTTACGTCGTCAAACGTGAGACGAAAGGAAGTTTAAGCCTACCATCGCTACGTATGTACGCGATTGGAGCGTCTGAATCCGTGGATCATTGGTTCTTTTCATATTCAATTGAAAATCCACAATCGGAAAACGAAAAAATGACTTGCCATTTCATTATTCGCGTACAAAGCAAAGTTGTTTTTCATTCTTTCGATTGTACGCACAAATAAAAAAATTAGAAATAAGCAAATGGACCAAATGTGGGGTTTCATGTTGACATTTTTATTGAAGTTCCTGACTTGTTGGTGTGTTGATCTGGACAGTGGTGGGTTTGCTGGTATTCTGCCTAATGCATTCTGGGTAATGGAGAATTCTGTGTTATTCAGAGGCAGAAAACGTGTTACTGTGAAGGAGGACGACATGACAACTGAAAAAATGGTGCGGATCTTCCAGGTATTGTTGTTTAGTCTAATCCAGTGGGTCCGTGGTCGACAATCTGAGTAGAAGACACTTCAGGAACACACCAAGAAGTCAGGAACTTCCAAATCAGAGATCAAAAATGTAAACATGAAACCCCACATTTGGTCCATTTGCTTATTTCTAATTTTTGATTTGTGCGTACAATCGAAAGAATGAAAAACTAATTTTTTATTAATTTTTTTATTTGTACATGAATAATGAAATAACTAGTCGTTTTTTCATTTTCCGATTGTGGGTTCTCAATTGAATATGAAAAGAACGGATGCTACACGGATTAAGCATAATATTTTCTTAACAGTTTTTCCATAGATTTAGATTATAGAGGAATGCACTCTGAACGTCCACATAGTCATATCTGATAAACTGTACTTTACCTGAATTATTTACATGCATGGATAGAATTAGTGGTTGAATTATTAAACATTTTAGATCAGTCGATGCTTCTGGCTGCTGGTAACTGTAAAAACATGACAGCACAACACTGGGAGGGACAAAATAAAGCCTCACTGGAGTGTGTTTCCAGTTCATTATACACTAATGAAACATAACTGTGAATATTAAATTCCACTTCTGCATTTAGATCCCTCTAAATATCACACGCTGACATTAAACGCGTCTTAGTTTAAGCTTAATTTAAACCACTGACATTTTTCCAAACCTTGCGAGCTCATGACTCGACTTTTTTTTTTTTTTTTTTTTTTATGCGTAAAACTGCTCAGGGGCATAAAAATATCATTGATTTTTTTTTTTTTCCACCCACTTAAAAATGAAAAGAATGATGAGAGTAAAGATAAAACCGAAACTATAGGAAGCTCCTGTTTAACAGTGGAAATGCTGTCGTAATTTTAATAAATATAGTTCTGTGTAGTGCTGTGGATCGTTGTTGTCGTTGACCACGCCATAAAAAGTTACAGCGGTGGAATGAGAGACGCACTTTTTTTTATTTCCTACCAAGACCCCTCGCTTTTTAGGTCTTTCTTTCGGTTTGGGATTTTCCCCCCGGCAGCTTTGAGATCGTAACACATCGCAGTATAAACCCAGATAAACCGAGGCTGGTCTTAGCGGCCCTGCTCGAAGTGTTTCCATCAGCTGTGGAGCATTATTGCACATTCACAGACAGAGATGAGATTAGGTCTTAGCTTCGCTTTTAACTGTGCGCGTTCCGGCCGCAGAAACACTCGAGCCAAATCAGCTGACTCTACTGTAGATGTGCCGAAAACCCACCTGAAGACTAAAGGCGACAGAGTCTTTTATGTTTAGGTCCAAGGCTCTGGGACACTCAGACCCAACAAATCACACGTGCACAGCCTTAAAGCAGGGGCTCAAACACGTGGCCCGGGGTCCAAAACCGGCCCACCGAAGGGTCCGATCCAGGATGAATTAGTCAAATACAAAAATGACACTGAAAACATTAACAATCAAGGATGTTAAAAGAATTTTAGGTCAATTCCATCTAAAGTGCGTCAGTACAATCATAATAAACTAAATAATGAAAACCCCACAATTTTATCTATATTTTAGTGTAAAAAAAAAAGTACAATTACACAAAAATGTGGACATTTACAGACTAGCCTTTTACAAAAAATGTGAATAACCTGAACAAATATGAACAACCTGAAATGTCTTCAGAGAATTAAGAGTAATTGTACCAATATTCTGTCTATTAAATATTTTGTGTGTTTGTACATCCACTGTGATCTGTAAGTTGTAATGAACGTGTGAAAATGAGAAGCCCAGGCCAAATAGTGGCATAAATTGTTAAAATTGCACTTATTTATCTTACGAAATTTCCGTTTTTTCAGGATATTCACATCTTTTTTTTTTGTTTGTTTGTTTGGATAGTTTGTATAGTTTCATAATTTAATGTTATTTTGTCAAAATAAAAGCAAAAAAAAAAGCGGAGTTGTCATTATTTCATTTGTAGGTTATTATGCTATTATTTTAGTTCACTTTAAGAAACGAGTTTGACATCCTTGCATTAAACTCATTCATGCCATCTGTGTTGGTTCGTGTGTTTATGCCAGTGCTGCATAGGTAGATAATTCTATGAGCTGGGATGGAAACAGTGTGGGGCTCAGTTCTTATCGATTATGTTGGAGTCTCTCCACATCCTCAAAGCCCTGTTCTTCAAAGATGTTTACATCCCATACAATAATTACTATCCTCAGTTTTCATGTTGGAATGTTATTGTCGGAGAGAAAACGTGGATCCTGCAGTTCACCTCTTCCTCTGCCTCAGGGCAAATTAGTGATAAATATTTTGTACTGAAATGGATTAAATTGAAATAAACTATCGCCTGAAGCCAAAATGCAAACGCGGGACATAATGCGGAGTGATTCTTCTATTAGTATTACCAGTGTGGAACCCGAAAAAACACGACTATTTACAACAAGGGTTTTATTTCTGCTAGAGCGTTTAGCCTGAGTGTGTTTTCAGAGTGAAAAGAAAGGGGGAAAAAGTTTCAACAAAGGTTTTTCTTTCATGCACTAAAACCCAGTTCAGACGTTATTTAGCTAATATTATTATTTTGCTTTTGTTTTTATGTTCACACCAGGCGAGTGAATATTAAAACACACCTTGCTAACACATCCAACACGAGCACATACGCGCACTCACACAAAATCCATCTCATATAAATTCACAATAATGTTAGATTTCTAATAAAGCGATCGCAAAACAATAAAACGAATCAAGCGACGTCAGATTTTACAAACAAATCACCTGCAACTCAAAGAAATCTGAAGGAAAACTCTGACTTACACTGTTAAAAATGTAAAAAGTAATGTTATAATGTAACTGAATACTTGACTGTTTGTTCAGTTTCATTGTTTGTGTGTGCGTTTTCTCTGTAAAGCTCTGTGAGGCGACTTTGTTGTGATATTGGGCTCTATAAATAAAACTGAATTGAATCATTTAATTTCTCTACAAGAACTTGATTAGTTCTATAAAAATGTTATAAACTGGGCAACAAACCTAAAAAAAAATCCAAGAAAGACAATATTAGACCAACACCATATGTGTACGTTGTAAAATATCGTTTAATTTCTTGTACTAGAAGGTGCTGCTGTGGCTTCCTGTTATATTATTTATATAGGTTTTGTATTTTATTTTATTTATAATGACACATATAGAACAAACCTGCACTGCTGCAGTATTTTATTCCTTTATTTAACACTAGAATTGTCATATATAGTTATGGATCGGCACCTGTTACACTGCATTTTCCACTATATTATTAATGTTTGGGATTATTTAGTGACATTTTCTTCTTTTTTTCTAGATTTTTTTATGTTTTTTCAGCTGCATTCTAACATCACGACATGGACAAAGGATGTAAATTATCCCTTTTGTAATGATAAACTCCATCTCTTTTATAGTTTCTTCTGTTTTTACTTGATTAATGAGCTTTGTTCTTGTCAGATAAACACAAACACCAACATTTTGGGCAGCAACTGTCATTTAATTAGACATTTCCTCGCAGCATCTGATTACGTCTATATATTTTTTGAATTTTAATGAATATGTTTTTGTACTACAGTAGTTTCTCGTATGTTCGTGTGAACACAAAGCTGCAGCGTTTCGATCACAATGAGAATTGTCTGTGAAAAATACCTTTAAAGCATGATTATATTTTGATAAATGGTAAGAAATTCCAAATATGCACCTGAGGGAAACGTTAATTATTTGTTCACTCAAGCGTGAGGCGGTTAATGCTGTAAAGAAACTTTTCTCATTAAAACAATTAAGAAAACTCCAGGCTGAAGAGGAAAATATCAGAGATGTTTCCCTTTGCCCATATGTTTCTGCTAATATAAACAGAAAAATAGCCAAATAACCAGTATCTGTATTTTCATCTTAGTTCCCTGTAGCAATAAAAAAAATGTCTGTAAGTGTTGAGCTTCATAAGTTGCATTTACACATGAGAGAAATTAACAAAAGGTTTGGTCCTGAAAGAAGAAAAATGGAGTTTATAGACGAAGAAGACAGCAGGTAGCTAAGTCTCTAACATGCAGGACATTTCCATATACGTTTTCTCATATTTACTCATTTGCATATATGGAGAATATGATATCCATAGTGCACGAATGACAAATAGATCTATCACAAGTTCATTTAGATGTTCGTATTAGTGAGCGCTGGCTTTTTCTGCAAAGTCTGTGTGATTAAGTGTGTTATGAAAGGAGAAAAAAAAAGCAGAAGAATCCCAGCAAAGATAACACAAAATATTATAAAAACATCATGTTAAGGTGCTGTTAGCGCTCACTGGCATTTACGTGATTAGTAGAGGTTGAAATTATCAGCTCTGTCCACCGCCGTCGAGCCGCGCCCTGCCTTAAAGATCTTTCCAGTTCAATTTAACGCCATGTTGCCCCCGTCCTCTTTAACTATTTGCCTGTGCCTTTCCGAGGCGGCGCATCACTTCTGCTTCCTCATTGGACAGGACACCGCACAGTCCGAGCTGCGATGGGTGACCATTACCTCCCACCCGACTCTGCCGCTTGGCTTAGCTCCGATTTAATTAACTCCGACCGGCCTTAGTCCCGGGGTGACGACTGCCGAGGACAACCCACCGGGGATCTCCGACGGAGAATACGAAGGAAAACAGAAATGTGAGTCTGTGATCCTGATGTCATGGCTGGTGAGATGCACAGAAAGCAACGCCGGGATTATTCTGCGCCTTTTCCCCACAGCACGCTACTTTTATTCTCCTGGTTTCCCTAAACTCCCTTCTCCCAGCTCCCGCTCTGATTTTTCAGTCCTGCGCTTAATTAGGCCCTACAGTTAAACAACGCTCTCAGCTTCGGAGGGTCTTACTTTACAAGCATTAAGAAAGAGAGGGAGAGGAGAGAGGGGGAGATTCATATTCAACGCACATAAAACTGGAAGGAAAAACTCTGCTGACACACCATAATTCACCCCTGGCTCTGTGCTTCCATTTGTGGGTAGAATTCAGCTGCTATCAGAGGTGGTAAAAGTACTCACATTCTGGGCTTAAGTAGAAGTACAGCTACTTGTGTGAAAAAATACTCTCGTAAAAGTAGAAGTACTGATTCAGCTCCTTTACTTAAGTATACCCTACTGCATCTTTACAGACTGGAACCGCATCCACAACTGGACGTCCGTCAGTCCTGGTGCATCTACAGTCCGTCTGTCCACGGGAGTGGATCTGTCTTCACTGTGGTTCTCCCTCAGGTTTCTCTTTTCCCACTGGGTTTTGAAATATTATTTTTGATACACAGTTGAGGTCTTATGTTGAATCTTTTTATTAACTGGTAGTTTAATGTTCTTGTTAGGATTCCTCCGTTTCATTAGACTTCTTTGTTTCACTGAATTCCTTTGTTTTGCTGGTGGGTGATGGGATTCTTGAGGTAGGATGGGTCAACAAAGTGGCAGATTCACTTATGCCCAAAAGGATTGTAAATCACAGAAGATAAGATGCAAAAACACAGTCAGTAAAAACATCTGGTTGACTTAAAACCAGAGAACACCAGACCATTGTTGGAGACCTTACCTACTTTGTCCACAAAGGGGCTCAGACCATAGACTGAGGAGTTTACAAGGAGGATAAAAGTGATGTGTCCTTACAATATCGGGGCCATTTCATTCTCCTTTGGGGGGTGGATGGTCCTCAGCTGAGTTGTGCTTTGTTTGTGATCAGATCAAGTCAGTTCAATAAATGTATAAAAATAAGATCAAAAAGAATCCGGACTAATTCTTGGAGCTGCCAACAAAAGAACACGTTTACAGTTTTTGGAGTTTTTCTTTGCAGAGAAAGAGGGTCTAAGGGCGGGGGATGCTCGGGACATTCAGCCATTTCCTTCATCTACTGTTTATTTGACTGTTGTTTGTTTATAGCCAACTGATTCTGTAAAGCCCTGTGAGGCAACCTTGTGATAAAGGGCTCTACAAATAAAACTGAATTGAATAAGAAGTAAAAAAGTTCAACTTCTCAATTGTAAAGTACAAAATTAAACTGCATTTTTTGCCATGAATGAAACAATGCTTACTGAACCAGGCAAAATCATAAAAGATTCCATTTTCTAATTCCACAGTGAATGGTACTGACCAGAGTCCTGCACCGGGTCTGGTACCCGACAGGTAACCCACAAAAACAGTAGAAAAAGTTGAGAATTTTCACGGGTAAAATGAAACGAAATGCAGGCGTAGGGTAGAGGGCAAGGAAGCGAAAAAATACAAGAAGATTCATGGATGAAAGTAATTTGCAGGACATTTAATGATGATAATCATCTAATCTGACCGTGGTCTTGATCCACAGCCGGTTTCTTTTATTTTGAAGTGAGCTTCACCTCTGTTTAGATCCGACCACCGACGTCACTGAGCAGCACATATGAGAGATTTATTGATGGCATGTGGTTTAGCTAAAAATAAAGCCCTTCAAAGTGAGTTACTGTGTAGACCAGTGGTTTTCAACCTTATTTGTCTTTGACCCCATTTTAACATCACAGATTTCTGGCGACCCCAGACATTAAAAAAACAAAGACATTTTTTTGCTAAAATAAATTTGGTTTTGATCACATAATAGTTTGCTATACTATGTTGCAAATAAACGTTAATTTTAGACACATTTAGTCTATATAATGTATATTATTCTGGACAGAAGCAGTAAAGCCAGGTGTAGATTACTGCACAAAGGGAGACTTGGATTTTCCTTGGTCAGGATATGTACAGTCAGTCCAGCTTGGATTTACAAGGCTGACAATGAATACTGAACAAAC
>JAPQRP010000002.1:8156130-8166585 GCA_037367295.1 Apogon hyalosoma
TGTACTGACAAAAACAGTGCTTTTATTCATTCCATGTTTTCTTTTCTGTCTGTTTTAGTCACATGATACACACAGAGGTTAGGACTGGATTGCATAACTATTGTTTTTGATGACTTTTGATGGTCGAACCATTTTTTCCACGACTGTATAATGTAAACTATCAGCTGATGCAGCATGTGAAGATTACAACAGTGTTATTTTAGCAACTGTTAAAATAAGTGTCTATGAGTTTTAGTTTGAATAAAAATTGATGATACCACAATACAGATGTGTGGAAACAATTAGCTTTATACTTAATCCAGTGAGTGATACAGACGGTGGATAAATAGTGTTGATTTAATGCTGGTTTTGGTAGAACTGAGTGTGTTCTGGTACCAGATTGCCCCCTGCTGGTGAGAGTAGGGAATATCAATATTATATGGAAGCCCGTGTGAAATTAAATGCTGTTTTCTGTGCCGACTTCAGCATTAAAGAACACGTTTTTGCAGTACATGTGACGCCAAATTGATGATTGTCTTCATTATTTGCTCGTGTTTTGTCAATTTGCATAGGCTTCCTTAAGTCGTGATGCGTTGAGCTCTCACCTGCCGCTGCAAATCCTGTAACTTCATCTCTTCAGTCAACACAGACACATTTTCTACATTTTATCAAAGGTAACAATCCACTGATTCTGAGACATGCAAATGAGGCACCATAGGAACCCCTTTGGTTTCCTTTTATACCCAAATCCCAGCTTTCAGAATCCCCCGATCCTCCAATGAAAGCGTGTTGCGAACCTATTAGTAGTGTCTGTAATAATTCGTCAAAGCCACTGGGGCGCTTCCTGACTTTCTACAGTTGTGAGCTACGGTTGATAAATATAAAAAAAAAAAAGCAGCTTCTTTCTCTTTACTCTTTGTTGAACATGAAAAGCTGTTGCCCACGCAAATGTCTTATGTCAGAAGACGTGACTGAATGCAGCTCGGAGTCGGTGTAGATGTTTTTTTTGGGTGCATTATGTATGTCGGTTGTATGAACTTTAGTATGCACATTTAATACGTCCCACTCCAGTGAAAAAGAGATCTAACAAATATGAGCATGTGTTGGACCTGCAGTGAGGATGAAACTAATGGAAGCTACACTCTTTGCACAGCTGGAGAGAATATTGCACACTAAATGGCTTGGTATTAAATATTCAATACAGACAGGCCTTAAGAATCACGCCGATAAAAGCGAGATCTGCCACAAGTTACAGGTTATTGAATTGGGACTGTCTGTGTCACTCTCCCATGTCTCTTCCACTTTCGCATAAAACAGCAAGCTATTTGCTACGCAGCCAGAGCGTAAACATCATTGTCAACAGATCTCAGCATGTGTCTTTCAAACACTGATCAAATGGGTTTCGAGATGCAGATTCCCTAGGAAGTGAACGTTGTTTTCTGTTATCCAATTTGTGCAGTGGGCGTAATACACCTCAACGTAAAATTGGAATTATCAGTGTCACAAAGACGGGGAAAAAAAAAAAAAGCACTATATTGCACTATAGATACGGTGATTGAAGGAGAGTAGGCAGAAAGTGACATATTGTGACAAAACAAATACGGAACATATGCCACAAGGGAGCACTACAATAAAAGAACTGCTGAGAAGAGGGGGAGAATATGGTTTTACTTGAGTGTGCTACTGTAAGAGGGTTGTGTATTTGAGTCAACAGTGTGTGCACTTGTGTTACTGCTGCGTGTCGCTAATAGGGCCTGAGCCGACCGAGATGCAGCCGGAATTCTTGTTGCTCGATCAAAGTCTCTGGAGTAATCGGTCATAAGAACAGAGGAGGAACAAGCAGGAGGACGCCCATTCTGTGCTGGAGTGTATTAAATCCCTAAACTCACAAACCAGCGCGCCCCATCCGCTATCCACTGTAATTTTAGCTAGTGGTGTTGTTTACAAGAAGAAGGAGAAGCAGGAGAAAAGGAAGTATTCATAAGGGTAGTGTTGACAGTAAACCAAGATTGGAATGAAGAATAAGGGATAAAAGCACAGGCTGTGATTGGCCGGTGCAGGAACTCCCCTGTGTCCGAGCTGATATGTCTCTGCTTCTCATCATGGCGGGGCAATTTTGTCCCGGTTATAGCTCCTCCATCTTCTCCCAAGCTACTCCTTATTTCAGCATTTCAATTTCCTCCCTTGTGCAAGGGCTGAGTGCTAACCTACTTCAGACTTTTCCCTCAGACGAAAGAGAGAGAGAGAGAGAGAGAGAGGGGCAGAAAATCCAGGAGCAGACATAAGGAACTGCCGGGCTCCAGGTTCAGTCCTGCTTCCGGTTCCCCCGAGGTGAGGGAATGCAGATCGCAAGATGATGTTGTGCTTACGATCCCCGCCTCATGAACTACATATTCTCGTACCGGCGACGGACTGCCGACTGAGAGAACTTCCTCTCGTGTGTCTCCTGTGTTTGCGCTCACTCTCAGGTACATTTTAACCCATAGAGACCCGGCGTTACTTTTCCGGCAGCTTCCAAATTCATTTTTCTCTCTATTAGCCCGCCCCCGAAGGGGAGGAAAGGGGTGTTGTTTTTGGGTCGGTTTGTTTGTTTGTTTACACTCTAGCAGCAAAACTATTGGTTGAATTCATACCAAACTGACTTTATAGCACGGCTGTCAGACTCATTTTAGTTCAGGGGCCACTAAATGTAAATATGTTCATGTAATTTCATTTTTTTTAAACACTAAAACAAAGGGGAACATCTGGATGTGCCATTATTTATAGGTTATTATGATAGTATTTTATTGGTGTGACCCACCTGAGATTAAATTGATCTGTATGTGGAACCGAAGCCCTTGTCTCTTAATATCTCAGTGTCATCTTTGCATTCCAGAAATTCATCTCACAGCCCAGATTGGATCCTTTAAATGGGCTGATTTTGACCCACGGCCATATGTTTGACACCCCTGCTATATACCCTTTAGACCAGGGGTGTCAGACTCATTTCAGGAGCTACATTAAGCCAAATTTGATCTGAAGTGAGTCAGACCAGTGAAATAATAACATAATAATATAGAAATAATGTCAACTCCAATCGTTCCTCTATGTTGTAGAGTGAAAAAAGTACAATTATGCGCTGAAAATGTTCACATCTACCAACTATCCTTTAAAACAATGGAAATAACATGGACTTCTTCTGAAATTCTTAAAAAAAACTAAGTGCAGTTTTAACAATATTCTGTCTCAGTTTATCATTTACACATGTAAATTACAACTTACAAATCAACAGTGGATCAGCAAATACACAAAACATTTAATAACAGGTGGAATATTGGTAGAGTTGCACCTCAGACATTTCAAAATGTTCATATTTGTTCGGGTTATTCGTGTTTTTGTGAAATGATAGTTTATTTCAGTGTAAATACAGTAAAATGACATGAAAATGTTGAAATTTACACCATGTCACACCAGTTCTTATGGCATTTGGTGTGCTATACATACAAATGTTTGACCTTTCACATGTTCACCTATAAAGACCCAGTGCTACTTTTGTGGCAGTTATCCTAAATGGATTTTTCTCTATTTCTACCTTTATTAACTGATTTATCACTGTTTTTTAAATAATATTAACCTCTGTATTTTGCTTTTTTTTTGGTGTAAATCATGTATTTTCCTATATTTAATTCACAGATCAGGTAGATGTTTATGAAAACTCAGAGTAAATTCAAAGTTAATTATATCAAAACAGAGAAAAATGGGAAAAAAATTAAAAATCAGCAAAGATATTGCTAACTGAATGTAAAAACTGATGAATCAGTGTTGTAGAAGACGACTGTGTTTCCACGGTAACTACGGAGCCTCTGAACGTCCAAATGGGTCATATCTGATGACCATGAAAAGATGGTGAACTGTATTTTACACCAATTAGTTAAATGGATCGATAGAATTAGTGGCTCAACAGGTATTACACAGTTTAGATTAGCAGATGGTTTGTGTCACCGGTGGCTTTTTGGGTCTTTATGGGTTAAACGCCATTTAATCACATGTCAATTTACGCCAAGATCTCCAGTTTCCATAACCCTAACCCTCAGTGTGTGGTATTTGACACATCGATTCAGGTTGGACAGGAGGCTGCTAACAACGTGAGCATGCACGCAGAAAGCTTATAATGCATACACACAACACGCCGTTTAAAATTGCCGTGCACATTTACTCCAGTCATTATGTCCCGTTGCTATTTAACCTTTCTTAAGCAATTCATCACCATTTATTATAATATTATCCTCTGTATTTGGCATTTCTTCAGTAACAATCAGGTATTTTATTTTATATAAAATTCACTGATCATGTAGATGTTCATAAAAGATCAGATTAAAGTTAAGTGTCATAATATCAGAAACCGAGAAAAATGAAGAAAACGTGACTTTTTCAACAAAATGTATCATTAACTGAATATAAACCAAGTATCTACATCCACTGTCAATGATAAAACTCCATGGGTTTTACTGGTGAATCAATGTTGTAGAAGATGACGGTGTTCCCACGGTAACTATGGAGCCTCTGAACATCCACATGGGTCATATCTGATGACCATGAAAAGATGATAAACTGTGTTTTGCATTAATTATTTACATGGATTGATAGGATTAATGGATCAGAAGTTATAACATTTTATGTTGGTAGATGATTTTGGTCACCAGTGGTTATTTGAGTCTTTATCGGTTAAATATGATAAAGCAGCTGCAGCTGAGAAGACAGACCACTATGAACCTAATTTAAAAAACAGTCCTCTCTTTTTAGGCAATAACAGCCAAACGGACTTAAATTGTCTTGTTAAAAATGATGTGAGCAAATTTTGCTGGAGCCACTGAAAAGATCGATTTAAAAAGCTGAGAAAAATACGTAAAACTGAAAGTGTGCGTTACGAGCAAAAAAAAAAACCTGTTATTTAGAGACAGACTTAATATTCTTACGTTGTGAAGTTGTGCAAATGGTGTCTCTTGCAAAAAGGAAAACAATCCTGTTCCTCATTTGTGATGTTATCCAAATCATTATTTTGGCTTGTTATGGTTAAATCTAGCTTAGTATAAACTGGAACGTCTGTTTAGGACACAGTTAGATAGGTTTGATTAAAATGGGGGAAAACATGACTTATTTTCTTTGTTTAAAAACTTCCAAAATATTCATTTCCCAGAAATGGGGCTTTTTTACTTTGTTGAACTGTGCTTTTTGCAGCGTAGGGTCTCACAAGATCTGAGATGTAATTAATAATTAATTTCTAGACTCAATTCCCTCGCTGGGAAAAGATAAGGGCGTTCAATTCTCCTCTGCTCATCATCAAATCAATTAAGAACAATCTGTTGTCAGTGTAATTGAGCTTGTTGACATCTGCAATCTACCTTTGCTGTCATCTGCGACATTCACGTGAGCCAATCACACAGGAAATATCCCTGATGCTAAAATAGTAAATATGCCGTCTGCTTTGAGCATGAGGGAACTTGTCTTTTCTCTCCATCTTTATACCCGTAAGTGTTAGCGCGAACATTAATCATTTTCATTTTCATTCATCTTCTCCTCCACAATATGCCTGTCACCGTCGCTATAATCCCTGTCTTCCCACCTTTGGTGGTTTCATCTGTCATACTTCTCATTTCTTTCCCCCCCCCCCCACATTATCTTGCGTCATTCTCTCCCCGTTTCCATTTTTCTCTGACTGTTTGCAATGCATCATATCCGCTTTCACCTAATCTTTTTCACCCTGCCAGTGTCTTCTCTTCCATTGTGACACCCAGGAAAATCTTTTCTTCCTGGTTGCTCAGTAGCGATGAAACATTTATTCACTTTGGAGATGTGTCCCCCCTGTTGAGCTCCTGAAATTGTCTTTCCCAGGCTCCTGCACATGCTCTCTGCTGCCCTGTGAGTCCCTGACATGACAACAAGTGACACAAAAAGGACAGTTTCAGAGCAATAACACTGTTAAGTTATTCTTACCGTGTAGTACCCGCTGACTGTCACGCCTCCACTGCGGACCATAACTAGCACGAGGACTCAATACGAACTCATAATTAGTCAAGCGATTGAAATTATCGACATTTCAACAGGCTCGTTATGTGCCATTGTCGTGTTTTGTGGAAACAGTAGCGCTGCGTTATGCAATAATGGCATAATATGTGATAATTTTTCACTTCATTATGTAATAGTGCGACATTTTGTAATAACTGCTTAGGAATTCCACGCAGCGACCGAGCGAAAGTGGTTTCTAACGGGTTACAGATTCGGCAAGAAAACGAGCCTAATCGCTACAATGGAAAAGTATACAGTCCACCAGGGTTGTTTTAAAGCAGACTGATCTCATGAAATCCTGTCGTAGTTCTTATGGCATTTGGCGTGCGACGCGTACGCATTTTCATTGTTCCGTGTGTTTTTCGACGCCATTTGATCACATGTCATTGTACGCCAAGATCTCCCGTTTACATACCCCTAACCCTAACCCTAACCGCTAATCGTATGGTATTTTATGCAGCGTGAACATACACGCGAAAAGCTTATAATGCGTACAGATAACACGGCAATTAAAAGTGGCGCGTTATCTGTATGCAGTTCATGACATCAGCTTGTTTAAAGAATGAGTCTAGTCGGTGGATGGAGGTCAAGGCCACATTTGGGTCCAGCGCTCATGAAGAGACAGTGAAATCGCTGCTACATGGAATTTCCACTCCCACAACGCACTTCACGACAAAATTTCCAAAACGGCCCGAGTGACATTTCGGCTTGTGACGTAAAACAAGCGGACTACGTTCATGATGGAGTCGTCGTCGAAGCTGTTGACCGTGAGGGAAGTGATTCAGCTGCGTAAGCACAGAAAGACTAATGGATTAGTGATAATTAGGCTAGCGCTGGGGTTTTACGAGCTTGAAAAAAAATAGTGAGTTTAAGTCATACGCAGCTTTAATTAGTGCAGCTTTTATCTCTACTTTGCAAACACATTCTCCATAATAATGAATACAGTTGCACTTGATTTAGGTTTGACCAATAAAACATCCTACGAGTTTTTTTATTTATTTTTTTTTAATTAATTCTAATTATTCTGGAATGCTTAATGTTGTTTTGCTGGTACGGTGGGTTTTTTCCAATTAAGGCATCCATTTCAATGGTTTTTTGATGGTTTATTAAATAATGCACCAAATTATTACACTTAAAAAAAAAAAAAAAGTGCTACACCCGCATTTTTTACAGGGTTTCTGCGGGTCATTAAAAAGCATGAAAGGTCATCAAATAGATTTTGCAAAAATTGAGGCCTTAAATTGAATTAAAAAGCATTAAATTTGATGTCCAGATGCACTAGAAGAGTAAATACACTTGATGGAGAAAAACAAAACAAAACATTGTTATTCAGGATTTATTTTGATTATATAAACATTTAATAATTTTGATCGGAAGTATAGTGTGATGATTGACAGGCGGAACCCTTTAATTGGCTATTGTTTATGACCGATACACAAAGTGCTCATGCTGTGGCAAAAGAGCGGAGGGAATATTAGCGAATGTGGGAAAAATGGGAAAATGCAAGTTTTAGCAGAAGTGATTGGAGGAGGAACTATTCAGAACCTGAATGACAGACGGAGGACATTTTCAAAAAAGGCCTCAAAACATTTCTTTTTAGGAAAGCCTACTCTTAATCCACCCTGATCCGTTGCGCTCCACAACTGTTTTTAACTGACTTTTAACTGTTTCGTTTGCTTTTTTTTAATTGATATTTATTGTAATTTGCTGTGGCACTTTGAGGTTTTTATCTAAAAATGTAAAGTGCGTTACAAATAAAATGTATTATTATTATTATTATTATTATTATTATTATTGTTATTATTATAGAACCTGGTTAAAGCCTGTGGACGGTAAACTGTCATAAAACTATATTTAAAACTGTACCTGCAGTTGGACGTGGGCATTAAATTTGTTTAAAGTGGCATTAAAAAGGGGATAAAAAGCATTAAATTAGATTTGCTGAGACCCGCAGAAACCCTGTTGTAATAACTGTTGCAATATGTAATAAGTTATTACAAAATGAGGTGAAACATTACTACATTATTACATATCGCACTGTTATTACATAATGCGGCGCTACATGGCAAATAGAAGCTGCACGGGAAAACAGTCACATTCAGCTAATTTCCTGTTACTCAACCTTATGGTGACACGAGCGAATCAAGAATCGATCAGCACCGAGACGAGCTCATAAAGTACGTGACGTGTGCTTTTGGGTCTGAGAAACCGACATAACACAACTAAACACTTGGTTCAGGGTAGTGACAAAAGGGTCCGGTGCAGCTCAGCTGACTGAGGAGGAGTCGCTCCATCCAGGAGTCGAAGCAGAGGATTCATCTGCGCAGGCTGTGCACCAGGCCCAACACGCAACGGTCGAGTCTGTCGCCTCAGACGGTGAATGAACAAAGTACTGGTGATAAGTAGACACTGATGGTTCGCTTTTAAAAATAGATATGTGCGGATTAATAACAGAACTGAGGCAGAGTAAAAATATCACGCTGCGTAAAGTGATTCAGTTCGAGACGAGTCGGTGGAAACAAAAATAATTATACGTTTTCCAACTAGACTTGCTCTTTGGGCTTTTGGCATCATCCGGCTAAGCTTTTCTTCTTATTGTTATGACTGGTGGAGAGTGGTCTGTTCAGGGATTGTGCATTTATTGGAAAGCGCAATTGTATTTGTAATGAACTGGACTTTGAATATAGTGATAAATAAAACTGGATGTACACTGTAAAAAATAGTGTCTATAAAACAAGATAAAAACAAAAAAGGTGCTCAGGACAAGTGAAATATCTGTCCGCGCCGCTAGATACTTTCACTTGACAAGAGTTCTTGAATTAAGATAATAAAGCACTTCTACAGATGCATGAACACGTAAAATGAGAAATTAACTCTCAAAACACGATAAATTATCACCACTTTGAAATCTAAGGCTTTTCTTTTTTTATTATTTATCTTGGTAAGAACTAAATCATTTGCAGTGTAGCATTGTTTTTATTTATTTACTTTTTAGATTTTGATGTTGAGCCGTTGAACCTCTACCTCTTCTATCTCTTTATGAAATGTTCAGCAGTTATTGGGATATTTTCTCCTTGGCTTTTGAAACCATGTGAGGTGTTCAAATGTACTGTTTTTATTCTGTTTTATTTAGTATTTGCTTATTATTCTTATTTTTTTTGTTATTTTTAAATTGTACAGCTTTTTACGTTTTTTTTTTTTTTAATCTGTTCTTGTATTTTATTTTTTTTATTTTAGTTTTTATTTATTCTTCTGTACGGCACTTTGGTCCGCTGCGAATAAAGTTGGATTGGATATTTATCGATACCCACTGACATAAAAATGTGCACTTTAACATTCCTGTCAGTATTTCCCAGTGCAATATGTTTGTACAATTCAAAATTTATGCAAATCAGAATCTCCTCGTTACAAACAGTCTGCGTGACTTTTTTTTTGCATCATCGTCTTGTGCATCTCTGCTGCACAATAACACAACACAAAATGTCAGTCAGCACCTTGCAACATGGGCTGAACTCCCTTTGGATCCAACCCCTCGCCTCCATCACTTCATAAGTGTGATGCATGAGACGGGTGGAAGTAAGATGGAGGCCACTTCTCCGCATCCAGTAAACCATTTGGGACTGTGAATGTCCTCATACCTGCTGCCACAGCCTCCAAGTGGTGCCTGAAGTGATGCGAAGGTACTCTCCCCTGGTTTTTTTTTTTTTTTTTCTAAAAGTGGGACATTGCTTTTCCCCAGAGAATGTAAGCTCCCAGCAAGTGCCAGCTGCTTTTCCTGAGCTGTAGTGTCTCTCAAAGTCTGCCCGACATTTAAAGGATTTGGGCCTTTGACTATCAAAGGGTGGCATAGCTGGGACTGTGGGAGAGCTGTGGCTTCAGCCCTGAGTTTGATCTAGCCTAGGGCGGCACGGGTCAGCCTCCCAGAATAGGACTGCTTTGGGGAGACACTGATTCAGATAAACCCACAGAAATTCAGGTATTGCAAATAAGTCCTTCTCGCACTTTCTTGGCCTAGATAGACAGCTAAGGGGCAAGGGTCTGAATTCATTACCGCCTAACAGATGCTTTCTGCTCGTATTAATGCTGACTGTGGGTGTAAGCACTGATGCTGAATAGTAAACTTGATTTCCTCCTGTCAGTGCTTTTTTTTTTTAGATTTTTTTCCCACGTTTTGCAAACAAATACATTAGCTTTAGGCCAGTAAAGGTGACATCTCTTTGACTTGGGAGTATCTATTTGCAGAAATGGAATATAACGCTCAATTATATTTATTATCAGTATAATCACCTCCAACTATACAGATCTACGCGTTTGAGCTGTTTATATCCTCCTGAGACCCAGCGATGCTTTTCTGTCCTCTGCAGGGGACAAGAGTTTCACAGCTTTACTTAAAAAAAATAAAAAATAAAAAATAAAAAAACACTGTTGACT
>JAPQRP010000002.1:8208759-8218897 GCA_037367295.1 Apogon hyalosoma
GTGTTTTTGATAAATATGGAATAAATTATTAAATAATGTGACAATAGTAAAATTACATTATGACATATTTACATTTTTCACAATAAAATGTGAATAACCTGAAATTTCTAAAGAAAAGTCTGTGCAATTCGAACAATATTATGCTTGTTACTAAAGGTTTTGTGCATTTGTAGATCCGCTATGATCTCTATGTTGTGTTGATAATAAGCCGAGACGTAATATTGTACAAACTGCACTTATACGTCTGAAGACATTTCAGGTTGCACATGGTTCTTCAGGCTATTCACATTTTCAGTGTAATTTTACATCTCTGTCTCTCTAAAACGGTTATTTATTAAATTTTTAACTATTTATTTTCTTTGTTTATTTGATGAGGACAATACATATTAATGAACGTTTAGTACAAAAAATATTACTTTGTGTAAATATGTCGGATTTAGCTGGAAGCTGTTTTCCCTCCTTTATATTTTATTGGTTAATATGCGTATTATTATCCTGGTCCGGCCCACTTGAGCTCAACTTGGGCTGAATGTGACCCCTGAATTAAAATGAGTCTGACACCTCTGCTTTAGAATATGGTGCAGTTTAATTCTGTGGCGTGCTCTGTATTACAAGGTCAGGATAAAATGCCAAAAAAGCAAGGGTTGATAAATTTCTATACATGCGTAGAGTAATTTATTTTATCTTGATGACTTCCAAGATTGGTATTCAAGTGTACAACGTACTGTTCTCTGTATTCTCTGGTCACGGAAGTAGAGGACGCGCTGGGTGCAAATGCAGAATTGCCTCCCGAGTGTCCTGAAGAATGGCCTGTTGAGAGCTAATTGAAAGCTACTAACCTTTTAAAAAGAACATTATTTGTCTCCACATTCAGAGCCACTATGTCTGAAGAGCCTTAAATGTCAGCCAAATGATCTAAGCCGTCACTTTGGGTTTTTTTTACCACGGACACAGCGGCTAATGTCACAGCGTTGAGAGGGGATTTCACTGAAATCCCCTTGAAATAATGTAACACATCAGGCGTATGTTTCTAGAGTCAGCTGTTGTGACTTTCCGCGGTCGGGACTGTGAAAGTAAACTTACGGGTCTACCGTCCTGGGTCATGCGTTTCTAGTCTGAATCGTTTCAATATAACTCAAAACAACGGATTTGTCGAAAGCAGAAGCTTCATAAAACCAAGTTATGAGCAGAAAACAGCAAAGTTAAAACCAAATTCATAGCCGTCGCTTCATAATGTGACCTTTATTTTTGCTCTTCTTTGTCTCGTTCGGTGAGTTTTATCATTAGGTTAAGGGGGGGGTACGCATGACAAATTCATGGGGCCCAGCATTTGTGGGGGGCCCACAGAACAGTGGAGGGGGTCCAGTGGATACAGGTTAGAAGCTGCAAACATTTTCTGCAAGATCCTCTTTATAACAGAGGCACAGAAGCTGGGAGTTGGACGTTGAAAGCATGTTAAGTTTCACTTTCATTTCACCCCAGCATAAGTTACGTTAGTTATGATCACACCCCTACATATGGGGTAGTAGTAGTAGTAGTAGTAGTAGTACCCCTACACCCACCCCTACCCCATGTACATGCCCCCCCATGCTCTGACAGATCTACAAGATACTGAATTTTATAAAAGGTCCACAATGTTTACCTTTCATTTTACCCACAACTGGTAGCAGCTCATACAGCTGGATCTGCTTAGCGTCCGTTTAGGGCTGTCACATTTGTCTCTGTGTGTTATTTTAATAAATTATTCATGACATGCACTGGTGTTGGACTGTTGGCTTAGTTTAGATGTTTGCTCATGTAAGGGCTTGTTATTTGAGTTGTGTTCTGTTTTCCAGAAATTGGTTTTATCGAGCTTTTAGCTGATGTTGTTCCGGTTGCGTGGATGTATAGTATGCGTATATTAGTGCGTTGACCCGTGGGGATCAACAGGTTCTTGATGTGGTCGTTTTTATGCTGTTCGCTGCAAAAATCTAAATGTTTGAGTCCAAATATCTCATCACACTTAAAAAAGGCATAATTACCAAAAGAGGAACTTTTCAGTGAGATATAAGAACTGGTTTTTTTAGACAACAGATCTGGAAAATTTTATTTCAAGAAATTTTACCAAAAATAATATTTACTTGTTCCGCTGACAATTTATTTTTTTTTTTTTGCTTGAATTAAGCAAAAAAAAATAAATAAAATAAAATAATAATCTGCCAATGGAACAGGTGAAAATGATCTTGGTAAGATTTCTTGAAATAAGATTTCCAGATCTATTGTCTAAAAAATCAGTTCTTATATCTCACTGAAAAGTTCCTCTTTAGGTGATTCTGTCTTATTTTAAGTGTGATGAGATATTTGGACTAGAAATGAAAAAAATACACTTGGTAAGATTTGGATTTTTGCAGTGTTGTGTATTCGTGCATGCTGTACCGCATTTGTCCAGCAGTCACCAGCAAAGTGTTCTGGCCATAGCAACGTGACTGTAAGGCCATTGTATTCCAAAATGACCAATAACTCCCAATATATTGGTCCTATCAACTTGCCATTTTCGCTAATGTCTTCCTTGATGAAAATATGTAAGTATACCAAACTGCAGCCAACAGCTCTTTCCAGATTTTGTGTGAATCCCCAGACACACACACACAGAGGCCACAGAGGCTTTTATAATATAGATTGCTACAAGCATCACTTAGCATTACCATGGCAACACAGATGGAACCGTGGATGCTAGCGCTACCAGAGGCATCTGGATATGCAAAGCTGGTAGAGAAGATCCAAAACAACAGCTGGTTTCCATTACATTAACCCATAAAGACCTTTTACCACTTTTGTGGTACTTCCAAAATGACTTTTTTCTCTACATTTCACAGTTCTTGAGGGATAAGTCACCATTTATTATGAAATATTCCTCTGTATTTTGCATTTTTCCAGTGAATATCAGGTATTTTCAAATATGTAATGTACTGATCATGTTGATGTTCATAAAAGCTCAGATTAAACTTGAGTATTACACCAAAAACAGAGGAAACTGAGGAAAAAGTGACTTTTCCATAAAATATAACGTTAACTGAACATAAAACAAGTGTCTATGATGGCTGTTATGTATCAAAGTCTATGGGTTTCATTGGTGAATCGATGTTGTAGAAGATGACGGTGTTTCCACGTTCACTACGGAGCCTCTGAACGTCCAAATGGGTCATATCTGATGACCGTGAAAAGATGATAAACTGTATTTTACACCAATTATTTCCATGTGTTGATAGGATTAGTGGATCAACGGGTATTACACAGGTTAGAACAGTTAAGAGTTTTGGTCGCTAGTGGATTTTTGAGTCTTTATGGGTTAAATGATTCATATCCTCTGTTAACAAAACATGACATTAATGCCTTTTTTCAAAACATATCTAAAACAAAGTGAAAAAAAAAAACAAAAAACATCACCACAGTTTATCACAGGGCCTCTGTAGACCTTTTTCTAAGCTACAGATATGGAGATTTGTTCCAAAGTGCATTAAAAGAAGAGTTAGTTGAAGAAGAAAAAAGCAATCAAATATTGAAGACTCTCATGGGCACTGGCACGCAATGGCCCTGTTAACCTGACCCAACTCTCTGGCTGTCGTCAAATGCAGCTCCACTGCACTGAAATATTAACTGCCTGCAATCTGTGACACACGGTACTGAGAGGCCTTGGCGGGCCCTCACAATCGATCCACATGAGATGGAAATGTAGACATCTAAACATCAGGAAATGACCTGCCATGTGAACTACATCTATGGATGCAGCTACATTTAAGTCACTCACACTGGAAGAAAGAAACAACGGCACGGATGGAGAACCGATCCAGTCCAACAGAGGAAACAGAGGAGACGTGAACTAAAGAGCATCACCACCCAATTAGAATTCACATTTTTTCTCCCCATTTGTGTTGTTTCATTGCTTATGGAAGACGCAGAAAAGCAGAATCAACTCCTTAACTCGGTGTTTTTCTACCGCGGGGTCGTCAGTTTAGATCAGTAGATAATTTTGGTCCGCGGTGGATGTTTGGGTCTTTATGGGTTAATAAACGCTCCGAGAATATTTCATGAATGAAAAACCCATTATACTCAGTGATAAAATGAAAAGATAAGTGGAAAAAAATTATTCTACAGTTAAAGAAATCGGAGCAGCGTATTACTCATTTGTCTTTTTCTTTATTTCTTTGAATGACAGACATGACGTAAATGTTGATGTAAGAGTTAATTCTGTCACTCAGGGTTAACGAAGAAGTGCCTTCCTGTCTCCAATAATAGCCGAGGCTCTGGGATAAGAAGATGATGAGGCTGTCATTCCATCAGTGCACTGCTTCGACAGTGAATATAGATCCAAATATTCTATTGTACGACTCCGCTTTCATACGGGCGGTACTGATGTTGTCCTTTATATCTGCTACAGTGCACCCCTACTCATCTGAATGCATTCAAGCAGAAGCAGAATGTATAAAGCAGGGATGTTGTTTGTTTTATTCTGATGCTCATGAATCCTCCTAAATCTTACACTGGAGATTTGAATGAATGAGTGAAATGACAAACACTTGATATCCTCCTGAGACCCAGCAATGCATGCGTGTCCTCTGTAGTGGACAAGAGTGGGACAGCTTTATTAAAAAAAAATAAACAAAACAAAAAACTGTCCACTGCAAAGGACATTTTGTGGTAGAAACCTTTTCAGTGAGGAAATGATGACAGCAATAAGGTTGTTGATTCTACAGTTATGTATTACTGAAATAAACAGTAAGAATCAGCTGTACTGATCAACAATAATCATCAATCAGAATTACAAGAACATTTCATTTGATTAAATTTAAAAAAACAAAAAAAACAAGTGGTTTCAGGCACAACAAGCCCCGCCCCTCGCACGTACTGTAGCTTATTTTGGCATCGATCTAGCTGATGTCATCATGTCTATGCGTGTGCTGATGTCAGCATATCGACTGTCTCTATATATATATATGTGTGAAGTAAATTGAAAAAAAATTGATGTTTTTATAAACATTTGAAATTTCGCCCGTTATAAGTAAACGGGAGGGGGAAAAAAAAGGTTTAAAAATTCTTAATAAATTCTAACTTTGACCTCCTTTTCCAAAAATGTAATCACATCTATTCTAGGTCACTAGCAATCTATAAACCAAACCAAATAGGTTGGCTGCTAGTGTGAACAACCTGAACCAAAAACAGGTATTTATTTATTTATTTATTTAAAATTATTATTATTATTATTATTATTATTAATTAGTGCTGTAAAATGATTAAATGAATCAGATTAATAATAGGGTTGCTAGGGATTAATTTTAATTGATCACAATTAAATATACATTTTTAATCAATATTAATCATGTTTAACAGACTCAAGAAAGAAGGGAATATATATGCACTGAAAGAGTTGATGAAACACCTTCAGCAACTTGAAACTACTGTTCCGTCTTGGCTTTTTTGCCCTCATATTTCCATCCAGAGGTCAACGTGCTGTTTATCGTCTTCCATCTTTATGGGTTGGTTCTGCTGCCTGTCACTACCGGATCAACTGACCATTCGTTCATGTGCGTTAACGTTAACTCTACTTGGACAAACAGAGACGTCACGATGATGCATTAATCCAGGTCAATGCGTTAATTTTGACAGCCCTAATATATATTTAGATCCAATCGATATGTAATAGATATAGATAAAACTGCATAGAACAAGCAAACATTTCTTGAGGACAGTTGTTGTGTCCACCACACACAGTCCCCAACAATGTAGCCTGTTTTGTTATAAATATTGTTTAAAATTTGTTGTAACATGTAAGTGGGGTAGCTCAAGATGAAAATTCATGGAACAAGTCAAATAATCTTAAAAAGATTAAGTCTCAATAAGTAAATAAACAAACCCTAAAAATGATCTTTCA
This sequence comes from Apogon hyalosoma, assembly GCA_037367295.1. NCBI lineage: Eukaryota > Metazoa > Chordata > Actinopteri > Kurtiformes > Apogonidae > Apogon > Apogon hyalosoma. Next base: position 8,214,668 of record JAPQRP010000002.1, read on the forward strand.
AGATAAATATTTCCAAATAAAGTCAGTTTCTCAAAGTCAAATATTCCTTTTTTGCAGTGCAAGCATAAAGATAGTGCAAAAAAAAAAATAAAACAACTAAATACTAAGAAAATAATAATAATAGCAATAAAAACAGAAAAAGAAAGGCTTAACACTGAAGGTCTTGGTAGATCTCATGGAGCCTCCGGGTGATTTAAGGTTAGAAGTCATTTTAATCCAACACATGTAAAATTCAGTCCTCACACAGTGTAGTCGTTGCTAAAAAATTCAGCGCTGTTTTCGTAGTTGAAAAACAACAACAACAGTACTCCAGCAGGTCAGCGGCAGGGGGTGTTTGTCGGACATTCTGCAGTAAATTCATTAGAGGAAGCAGAACAGCATGGGCGGTAAATGGGGCTAATGCTAACGTGTTGTTCTATGTCGTGAGTTGAGTTAGCGAGACTTCCTCAGAGATGGTTTACCCCACCTTTAACGGAGAGCAAGAGATGAGAAAGATAAGAAGATGGAGAAGACTTCCCGTGCAGTATTTCTTCTACTTCTTCTTCTTTTTTTTTTTTTTATTTGCCCTGAGCGAAGCTGACAAGATGAAACCAGAGTGGACTGTGAACAACAAGGGCTCCTGTCAGGGGACTGCTCTCTGACTCATCCTCTGCAGCTTTAACAAGCCATCTGTACACGGCCACGTCTTTGTCCGAAGAAAGGAAGCATTCACTGCCTCCTTCTCTCATGTTTCCTCCTCGCTCCGTCCTTCATCTTCTGCAGACTCGGTGATCACTGGCAAGTTTTAGCTGAAGCTACAAAGCAGTTCTATATGTGCACGATGTGTAGGTCTGTCACTGTGTTCCCCTACAAGATATTAGAGTGAAACGCAGAGATTTTGGAGTTTATTTATCTATTTAATCCACAAAGACCAAAGGCATCTAATGATCTAAAATGTTTATAACTCTATTCTATTAGAATAGAATAGAATATAACTTTATTGTCAATAGTCGCTTTTACATTGGACATTTGCGCAAAACGTTACCATTATTTACTAAAAATGTCAAAAAAACAGAAGTGCATTATGTCGGTTTTTCCATTAAGTCACAAATGCGATGATTTGTTTATTTATTATCGCGAGATGACACGAGAAGTTGTTCTATAAACATGGTGACGAATGTAAATATCATGCTGATTTACAGATATATTCATGTTTATTATTATATGTTACCCCTCTATCCCGTACTAAATTTTAAAAAACTATTCGTTTCCTGGTGTGTCCACACATACCGCACCATGTTTCTTTTCAAACTCTTCTTCTTCGCTTGTTGTAACGTTCATCAACATCTTTTTTTTTTTTTAATTCATATGACTCTAGTTGCGGAAAAAGATCTTTCCATTGCAGCTTTACATGATTTACAAGTTGCGCTATGCCCAAAAAAATACCTCTTGCCAACACAAAAACTTTTAATCGAAAAAAGAGAGTTTTGGCGAAATTGTTGTTTTCCCATTCGGTAAATTTTTAGGCATTAGTCATTTTTCCACAATTTGAGGGTCAATGGAAAAGTGACTACTGTTACAGGAACAATGAAAATCAGTTTAGCAGCTGGGCTATTTCTATTCTATTCTATTCTAGTCTATTCTATTCTGTCCTGTGCATCTAGTGAATTGACAAAATTTAAATCTTTGAATATATGTATTGTTTATTACTTATTATTCACTTAATGCCTGAAATTATATAAAAGTATGTTTTTTTTTCTTGTATCTCAGTTCATCTATTGAATTTACAATAAAAAAAAATAAATAAAATCCTTGAATCTCTAAACCAGTAACTGTTTGGGAGCCTTATTGTGACGCATAAAAACCTAATATTACCAAAACTTAAGTGTGTGAATTTGTTAATTTGCTTAGAATCTAATCAGTGACAAAATATCAACATGTCTAAGTCTATTATTTAGTCTTATTGTGAAGTGGAACCAAAATAATGACATAAAATGAATAAATAATAAGAAATAAACACTGGGTATGGCTTATAATTGTTGTAATTTTGACACGAGCTGATGCTTAAATGAGTTTCGTAAAGACCCGCGTAATGGTGCAAAGGCTCTGCTTGGTTTGTTTCTGCCTCGGTGTCACTTGGCTTTCTCGCTGTGGGATGGTCTGCACCCCTAGTCATCCGCTGACTGGTAATCTGTTAGGGTTTTACACTTCCATTTTGGCCGGACACAAACATTATCACAGTTTGCATTCATAGCCGGCCCATGCCAATGCCTGATAATCCTGTAAACAATGCACTCAATCCTGCCGAATACACAAAGATAAACAACGAGCGGTCGCAATGACACAGCACGAGGTCAAGTCGGGCTTCTTTCCTCATTTTCCATTTTCTTTTTTTTCTCTTCAGTAAATACAGTTAGAGACACCGAGATGCGCTGCCAAAAGCCTTCATTTTCAGGGAAAGGGATTTCACTCCACGGTGCCAAAAAGCTTCTCCCCCAGAACTCATTATCTTGTCCTCTTTGTCACACGGAGCAAAAAGCCACATTTGTGAGCATTGTTTAATCTCTGACTAGAGGTTGGGTTTTACTTACAGGTCGCTCAGACAAGAGGGAACGTGAACTCTTATGGTGATTCCTCATGCAGCTCAGACACAGACGCTGCCATAACCGGACGGTGTATGCGTGAAGAACCGGGACGACGGAGGGACCGGGGTCAGGATTTAATCAACTACACCACGGGGATGGGTCATAATTTTCAAATGTGGTTTAATTTAGTTTAAGTGACTATCATCCTGTCTTTTATGATAGATTTCCCCTCATTTTTACCGGCGCCTTGTAGCAGCGGCCATTAGTCTGAGACTCGTGCAAAGGGAAAGGAAATGAGTGGATTTAGAGGGACTTTATGGACAAAACCGCGTTAGGTTAAGTGTACCTGTACTGGTCATGCTTATGACAATTGTGCTTTGCGTATTTCTTATAAGCAAGAGAGGTGCAAATTCGATAAAAAAAAAAAAAGCAAAAAATCCATGTTATAGGACCCCTTAATTTTGTATTTTGATAGGCTCAACACTTTCCCGTAGCTACAATAACGCTTGAAAGTGTCCCTTATTTATTTACCCATATTATTATTTATATTACTGTGCCCCCCCCTTTTTTTTTTGTTTGTTTCATGTTTAGTTGCAGTTTGTATGAACAGTATGCAGGAGGGAGGGGATGTGGTCGGTTACACTGCAAAATAACTTATTTTTAGACAACAGATCTGGGAAATCTTATTTCGAGAAATGTTACCAAGATAATTTTCACTTGTTCCATTGAATCAAGCAAAAAAAAAAAAAAAAAAAATATTGAATTAAGCAAAACAAATCTGCCAAAGAAACAAGGAAAAATAATCTTTATTGTATTTTAGATTATATATAAATATTCTGACTAGGAATGAGAAAAATACGCTTGGTAAGATTTAAACTTTTTCCAGTATAAACTAAGAAAAAATTCAAGACACTGTATCTAAAATGCATCATATATTGCTTTTCCTTTCTTGAACAATAATAATATTAAAAAAAAAAAAATCACCATGAATGCACCACAACGGGCCTTTTTATTACTCATTTTACGGGCAGGGGCACGACCTATAGGGAGCAGCCATTGCCGGCTAGAAGTGACGTACCGACGTGGTTTCCGACTAAACGAGCAGCGGTCGGTGAGCAGGATGCCAGTGTGAGTGGGTGGAAAGCACGTGTTCACGCTTGTTTGTGCCGCCGTAAGCTTTGCTCTCCGCCGTTGTCCAGAGACACGACCCGGCACTGGGCGACACTGTCATCTTAGACTGGTGTCTGCTCCACGGGGTCAGCGACCTGTCCATCTCAGCCCAGGTAATCGGACAAATCAACGATTCAGCGTCACTACCGGCGCTGGAAAAGCCCATGAAGGAAACAACACGTCTCTGACCATGTCTGACTTAGTACTCACATGTGCTTGACAACGGGCTATGACATCAGCTACCGGACGGAAACGCTAGTGTTATATGTGATTTACTGACATAGAGTCGAGGAAAAAATGATTAGACCATCAAAAGTCATCGGAAACAATACGTATGCAATCCAGTACTGACGCCTGTGTGTGTCATGTGACTAAAAGACAGAAAAGAAAACATGGAATGAATAAAAGCATTGTTTTTAACATAGATATTGATGGAAGAACTGAAGTGATTTTGGTTATTATTAAGAAAACATGGAAAATGGATAGATATCAGCTC
>JAPQRP010000002.1:8220245-8238520 GCA_037367295.1 Apogon hyalosoma
TAGTTGGACCAGGCATTAAAATGAACAAGAAACTGAAGAAAACAAGGGGTGGTCTAATAATTTTTTCCACGACTGTAGTTCCTTGACATGCTATGTGCTAGGCTAAGCTAACAAACAATGAACACGTGTCTTCATATGTATAACTATTCTAGAATCAGTTCGTCGGGACATGAAATATTCCTCTGCTTGTATTTTATCCTTTCTTTTTTTTTTTTTTAACAGTTGGAGGATTTCCCTTCAAATGAATGAGAATGTCTGGCTTCCAACACTCCCCTGCACTTTACAGCTCGTTTTCCCACATTTCATTGTACGCCGCCGCTCGGGCTGTCAACACAGTAATGAATAGCGGCTTCGTAGCTGGAGAGGTAAGATAAATAAAATAAAATATTGCTTTGTCACCGGCTTCATTCAAACCACGTTAACTGGCACACATGTCTTCCTGCTGTCGGCGCAATATCTGAGCGGGGAGAGCGGGTCGGCCACATTATCAAGATATTCATCACCGGGTTAGACGTTAAAGCACATTGAAGCCCCTTACTCTGCACTCAGCGCCGCATTTCCATGGAAACCAACCCCCCTCCCATGCTCAAATACTACTTCTATTTGTTTTACTATTGCTTTGTCCGTGTGTAATTGCTTGTAACCCTCTCCTGTATTCAATTAAATGCAGTCCCAGCAAAAGCACATAGCCATATCAACAACATTATCCCTCTTTATTAACGTCCAAGTGCCATAAAAACATGCTTCACTGGCTAGAATGTTCCATGAAATGCTTACATGTGGAATGGAGGCGGCAGATCAAGTCTCAGATTTGATGCTTCAATAGGGTTTTTCTTAATTAGCTTTTTTTTTTTCCCCACAGACAGCTAGAAATCTACGATATCAGACAAATATTTCCATTAGTACATAAAGCAAACGCATGGCATTTAGCAAATTTGCTTCTATCTGAAATAATTATCATGGAAACTCCTCAAAAACGTTTAATCTATAAAACAATTGTTTTCAGCCGAGGCAGATTTGAGTGTGATTAGTTTTGATTATGAAGCTTAAACGTCTCTTACTCCCACAGAAATGAGAAAATCCTGTCGAGTTGAGTTATGCACGTGAGCTATAATATACTACCGAACTACTCCAAATGTAGATGTCTGCTTAACAAATGTGACGATTCAAGATTAAACACAGGAAATTGAACGGCTTTAGTGCAATAGTTGCCGATTCAGAGCACGTAGCAATAAATGTGATGATTAAAATGTGTGCTATTGGGGCCGTGGCATAAAAGCCATGTGCAACTGTGCAAAAGTTTCCAATTCAGATAAATATCCAAAATAACCACTAAGGAAAAGAATAAAAAATTATGTAACCATTAATTTTTAAAAAGAGCTATAAATATATACATGAGCATTTAGATGCCAAACCCATCTATACTGAAAATGAGGCCAACACCTCGGTTATTATTCTGAGTCAGAATAAAAGTTGAATGAATGACTACATGATAAAGTAAGAATAAAGTTTATATTTAAAAAGTGGATATGTGTAGGTGCACTATGAGGCTGAAATACTACTATAATACACACACTGTAAAGGTACAAATGTACTACAGTGAAGTACAGGCTAAAGTGCGCATGCTGGACAAGGATGGGGTTATAGGACAAAGTTTAACCTCATGGATTAAAGGAGTGACTTTTTTTTTTTTTAATGGAATTATGTATTTTCAAACATTTCCCTGTGGTCTCCATAAACTGTAAATGCTCTGCTTGGGTCTGAATTCTTCATTCATTCAACTCCACAGCTCCATCAACCCTATTTCTGACTAATGACACCAGAAAGGCAGTTTTGTGCGCTGGCCCTTTAAATGCAAATGACCCCGCCCCCTCCAGGTTGTTGTCTGTGCTGCTCCGTCCCGTTCAACCAACAACTGAACATTTGAGGTAATCGGCTCGAAGTTTGGACATATTTTCAGTTTTTACTCCAACCGCTGCTGCTGACAAACAGTTACGTCGTTCTCGGAGAAATGTTCGTCTGAAGTCTTGGACCTTATATTTGCAAATGTCGTGATGTAACTGGTTATAAAACATAAATTAAGAAGGAATTGAAACAGGTTTGCTTGGTTTTTGCCGGAATTAACCTAAAGATAGAGTTCATATTCAAACTGTATGAACTATTAGGGTCCAAATACACAAATAAATGAACCAAAGACTAATAAAAGTGGGTTTAGCTAAATATGCTCCCTTTAAAGCAGCGGTGACAAACAAACGGCCCGTGGGCCAAAACCGGCTCACCAAGGGGTCCAATCTGGACACTGAAGATATTAATCATCAATGGTGTTGAAATCATTTTAGCTCAGGGGCCACATACAGACCAATAAGATCTCAAGTGAGTCAGACCAGTAAAATAATATCACAATAACCCATTATAATATCCTCTTTGTTTGAGTGTAAAAAAATTAAAATACATGAAAATGTGTGCGTTTGTAAATTATCCTGTCATAAAAAATATGAATAACTAATGAAAATGAACAACCTTAAATGTGTGCCTGTTAATAAACGTTTTGTGTATTTGTAGATCCACTGTGACCTGTAATGCATATACACAAATGATAAACTGAGGCAGAACAGTTTTTTTTTTTAATTGCACTTAATATCCTTAAGAAACATCAAGTTGTTCATAGTTTTCATGTTTTCAAAGCTTTTTTTTTTTTTTTTTAGATTTAAAAATTTAAATTATGCCATTTAATTTTTCGTCACTCTAAAACATAGAAAAACATTTGAAGTTGTCATTATTTCTAGGTTATTATGTTATTATTTTACAGGTTCCATCCACTTTAGATCATATTGGGCTGAACTGAACTAAAAGGAGTTGGACACCCCAGGTTTAAAGCTTCGTGAATGTTGGGGTCGTGGCTGTGGAGGAGTTTATGCTCTGGATACAGTGGAGCCATACATTCCAAGAGTCTTCTGTGGCCTTGCAGTTTGATTCTTTAAAACGCTTTAATACCGTTTAGATGCTTAACATTCACCTGCCATGAGTTAAATATTCAAAACACTGACCTTGAGCTCTTCTATGAGAAACATTTCTTGTAAATATACAAATATACGATTCCACCCATTGATTCTTGATCATTTTGTGCAGGTTTTGTCATTTACAAGAGCACAGATTGGTGAGAAAAAGTACATTTCACTTGTTAAAGAAGAAGCGGTGCAAAAAGATCCTTGAGTTCAACTATTTACCTTAAAATTTGTGTGCTGAAGTTTCATAATGCCGAGTCAAACAAGGGTAAGCCTGCTTCTAATGAACACATTTTAACTACTGTGTCACCTTAACAATGCCAGAGCCAACAAGTTTGTGTGATGTTAAACCAAGCACAGTTTGAACAATCAGCAGGGAAACAACGAAGTCTTGGCAGGCTTTGACTGTGGAGAAAAAAAAAAAAAAAGAGTTCTGCACACAATAGCTCAGCGCTGGCCCAGGCTTGCAGCTCCTCCCCAGAGGAAACTTTTAATCTAAGTAGAATTACTGCCTGGTGGTTGTATGCCTCCACCAAGTCCTAGAGTAACAAGTTACATCCATGTCTGTGCAGACTTATACAAAGCACATAGAAGCCTTTGACGAAATATAATGAAAGGTGTTAAGTGTATTTCACAGTCAAAGGGGAGTTCTCGCTTTATTGACATGTGTGATTCCAGTGAATAATTTCCCATGAGAAACATGCAGTTTTCACCAAGAAACTATTTTTACAGGAGGGTATGGTCTGGGATGGGAAGTGAGAGTCGGTTCTTTGGAAACTCAGTTCCTTGGAATTGTTAGTCTGTTTGTTTAAAGGGCTCATATTTATCTAAACCCACTTTTCTTCGTCTGTGGTTCATCTATTTGTGTATTTGGATACTAATAGTTCATACAGTTTGAATTTGAACCCTCCAGGTGCTGCAAAACTATCTTTATGTTCATTTTGGCAAAAATCGATTGGATTTCTACAACCTGTTTGAATTCCTGCTTAATTTGTTACGTTTTATAACTAGTTACGTCATGACATTTGCACATGTAAGGTCAAGACGAACATTTCTCCGAGTACGACATAATTGTTTGTCAGCAGCAGCGGTTGGAGTAAAAACTGAAAATATGTCCAAACTTCGAGCCGATTACCGAAAATGTTCAGTTGTTGCTCATATTAATGAACACAAGTGGCTGAACGGGACATAAAGCACGGTCAACAACTTGGAAGGGGTGGGACGTGAAATGGCACATTAGCATTTAAAGGGCCAGCGCTCAAAACGACCTTTCCAGTGTCATTACTCAGAAATAGGGTTGAAGATGGAGCTGTGGAGTTGAATGAATGAGGAATTCAGACCCAAGCAGAGCATTTACAGTTTATGGAGACCACAGGGAAATGTTTGAAAATGAGGAATTCTATTTTAAAAAAGCTAAATATCACTCCTTTAATGATTCCAGTTATCGGTTCTGTGACGCCATCACGTCAAATCAAATGCATCATCACGTCATTTCCGTATTTTGGCTCAGAAGCTTTTAAAGTACAGTTATTTTAACAGTAAAAACGACCCTAGAGCCTTTGACAACAGTTGCAGAGCTCCCATTATGAAAACATCCAACATGCACAAACATTTAAACACAGCATCCACTGTCCTGTTTCTTCATACTTGTTCGTGTCTTGACCTTATATGTGCAAATGTCATGACGTAACTAGTTATAGACGTAACAAATTAAGACGGAATTCAAACAGGTTGTAGAAATCCACTCAGTTTTTGCCAGAATTAATCTAAAGATAGCTTTGCAGCACCTGGAGGGTTCAAATTCAAACTGTATGAACTATTAGGGTCCAAATACACAAATAAATGAACCACTAATAAAAGTGGGCTTAGATAAATATGAGCCTTTTAATGCAGTGCAATAATACTACAGTCTATTCCCAAATACAATAGGAACAATATGGAATCGAATCAATAAGCAATATTGATAATGGAACCAGAATCACTAAATTCTTATCAGTTCCCATCCCTTTGTAAAATGTTAAATAATGGGCTTTGAATGAACATTATGCTCCCATATAGAACTTCACCTTTGACCTTTTGGAAATAAAATGTCACTGAATCAGAATGTTATCCAGTTACGTGTTTTGTTTTTTTTTTTTTATCTTTTTCATTATAAAAACCATAAGTTCTTGAGTTATAGCCAAAAACGTGCTGTAAAGTCAAGGAAACCTTTGGCCACCAGATTCTCGTAACTTCATCCGTGAGTCCAAGACCACGTTTGTGCCAGATTTGATGGGATGGACAGATGGACGGAACACAACCATATGCCTCCGGCCTTGGCTGTCATTGGCTCCGAAGCGTAATTAAAACAAGGCTGGGAAAGACGCGTTTAGAGATGAGGACGCCACAGACAGTCAGCTGTCTGGCACCACCGCCACTCATCCCTCTGAGTACCCACCATGACTAGTTATTAAGTCCTCCAGGGCGACGCGGTACAGTCAGGAATGGTTCACCAAGTGGCGGTTCTAAATAGAAGCTTGTTTTGACAGCTGCAGTCTTTTTCAGGTTGACATCACAGTCACAACTATGGGGCAGAGACGGAACCATTCATCTTTTTGGCTCAGAGTTTTTCACGACTCTTGTAGTAGCAGAGAGTGGAACGGACCACAGATGCAAAAACAACTAAAACTGTAGACAATGTGGAGAATTGACCCCTTTTATGATGTTATGAAATGTAAAAGCAGGGTAAATGAATACCTAATGAAAGCAGCAGAATGCCACTAATTGCCTCCATTGCTAATACTTAAGTGATGGTGCTTTGCTAGTACTGAAGTGCTCTACCCACAGCTTTCTGTTTATTTCTGGGTTTATCCTCTAAATAGGGCTGGGTGTATCAATAAATATCAATAGTATCGATGCCAAGGCGAGTATCGGATCGATACTAGTGTGATGAGAACGATACTTTTGCACTGGAAAAAAAAAAATCAAAATGAAACTGAAACTTCACACTTTGGCTGCCCCTTTTTTTTTTTTTTCTGATCATCCTTCATTTTTGGCCTCCTTAATTCAAATAGTTATTGTATAAAACTGTTAGGAGATAGAGGTATACTGTGAATTAGAATGTATAGTATATGCAGAAAAAAGGATATGTTGAGGGTGATTGTGTTCATCTAATTTGCATATTAGTTGGCGGCCATCTTGAATTGCAAAATATACACGGTAAATACAATTTTGAGGTGGAATCGCGATTAGGCACAGAGGCACACTGCGCTACGCCATTCCATTCCCTATCGGACTTCAAATAAGATTTTCCAGATCTATTGTCTAACTAGAAAAGCAAGGCAGCCCCCCCCCGATCACCACCAATCATTTGTTCCTTGTGCCAGTGTCAACATTTCCTGAAAATTTCATCAAAATCCATCCAAAAGTTTTTGACTTCTCTTGCTACATGACAGACAAACAAACCCCGATGAAAACCTAACCTCCTTGGCGGGGGTTTAAATCAGTTCTTATATCTCACTGAAAAGTTCCTCTTCGGGTGATTCTGTCTTATTTTAAGTGTGACGAGATATTTGGACTAGAAATGACAAAAAAACACTCGGTAAGATTTAGATTTTTGCAGTGTGTTGCAGTTTCTCTTCTTCACGTCCAGCAAATTACTCGAATTTCCTCAGAGTTCATGCGAGTGCAGCTTCTGTGTGCACAATAAAGTCATTTACCACTGTGATAACACCACAAATTTAAAAAAGGGAATTGTTTTATTATTTTTATACTGTTAAATTGTTTTATATTGGAGTTAATTAAAAAAAAAATGTTTATTTGCCTGAAACATTTGTCCTGTGTTTTATCATAATCATAATCAACAAACTAAAGGCAAAATTACAAAATTATTCAATAATCATGACATTTCAAGTAAAAAAGTATCGGTATTGGTATCAACTACACGAGCCCTGTATATACTTGGTATTAGATCAGTACCAAAATTCCCAGTATTGCCCACCTTTACATCTAAGTATATATAATGGTGGTATATATAAGCTTCCTCAACAAAAAAAAAAAAACCTAGCGTCATCAGGGTTTTTTTTTTTTTTTTTTTTTGTTCCCTGGAGAATCTTGTACTTGAGTTATTTATGCCGTGTGGTGTGACTCAACCGGCTCCAAAAGTAATCTTGTGACGGACAATTTTATATGCTCTATAAAGATGCATGTGTAGATATGAAATAGTGGAATCTGCAATGATCCGGACTCTAATGGTGCCTACATGACTAAACAAATGTTATGTAGGTAGATATGTGAGCACATTAATCACTGTGCGTGGACTTAAAAATAGCACAAGAAGTTTGTACGCTGTCAGTGGATATGGAAGAGGACTGTATTTGTGGGCTGAACTGCAGCTAAAAATGAATGTTTACTGCAACTTACTGGCATGAGATCCACTGGCAAAGCTTGAATGTCTCAAATAAAAATACACATTACCATTACCAGCCAAATATGATCTAAAGTAGAATGAACCAGTAAAATAATAACACAATAACCAATGAACAACGTCACCGGCAAACTTTTCTCATTGTTTTACAGGGGGGAAAAAAATGACCGACTAACCTTAAAAAAATGTGAATAACAATAACAACATGAAATTCCTTAAGAAAAATAAGTGCAACTTGAACAATATGCTTATCATTTACGCAGGTGCATTAGAACTTTTAGATCACAGTGGATCTGCAAACACATGAAACATTTAGTAACAGGCAGAATATTGTTAATATTGCACTTGCTACTTAAGACGTTTGATGTCGTTCATATTTGTTGAGGTTGTTCACATTTTTTGTGAAAGGATAATGTAAATGGAAATATGTTCATGTAATTTTACTAAAACAAAGGGAAACATCTGGATGTGCCATTATTTATAGGTTATTATGATAGTATTTTATTGCTGTGACCCACCTGACATTAAATTGTCTGTCTCTTAATATCTCAGTGTCATCTTTGCATTCCAGAAATTCATCTCACGGCCCAGATTGGACCTTTTAATGGGCCGATTTTGACCCACGGCCATATGTTTGACACCCCTGCTATATACCCTTTAGACCAGGGGTGTCAGACTCATTTCAGGGGCCACATTAAGCCAAATTTGATCTAAAGTGAGTCAGACCAGTGAAATAATAACATAATAATATAGAAATAATGTCAACTCCAATCGTTCCTCTATGTTGTAGAGTAAAAAAAACACTACAATTATGCATCTACCAACTATCCTTTCAAACAATGTGAATAACATGGACTTCTTCTGAAATTCTTAAGAAAACCAAGTGCAATTTTAACAATATTCTGTCTCAGTTTATCATTTACACATGTAAATTACCAAATACAGATCACAGCGGATCTACAAATACACAAAACATTAACAGGCAGAATATTGGTAGAATTGCACTGCAGACATTTCAAAATGTTCATATTTGTTCAGGTTATTCGTGTTTTTGTGAAATGATTGATAGACTTAGTGTAAATACAGTAAAATGACGTGACATTTTTTACATTTACAAAGAGAAAAATTTGGAGTTGTGAGTATTTATAGGTTGTAATGATAGTATTTTACTGATCCGACCCACTTGAGATTAAACTGGTCTATATGTGGAACCTGAACTAAAATGATTCATATCGTCAGTGTTATTTTTGCATTTCATAAATTCATCCCAGGGGCCGGACTGGACCCTTTGGCGGGCTGGATTTGGCCCCTGGGCCACATGTTTGAGACCACTGCTCTGCTTTAGATTATGACTGAGTACACTGCAAAAGTCTAAAACACAGCTCATGGTTCAGGTCAGTATGAGGCATGGATTCCATTCCACACTTCAACGAGACACTGATCCAAAACACACACCCCAGTTCTGTAAGGGTTATTCAGAGCGAAAACAGTCAACTGGAGTGTTATCTGCCGTGGAGTGGTCTGCCCGGTCACCTGACCCAAATCCTATTGAACTACCCTGAGATGAACTGGATCACATGGTCAGAGAGAAACATCCGACTGGACAAGACCAGCTCTTTTAAGGTTTACAAGAGGCATCACAAAGTATTTCTGCAGAGTGTTTGGTGAAACTCATTATCCAAGTGTGTCAAACTGCTACAGTGGCTAAAGCAATGAAAATAATGGATTTTTCCACCAATACGTGTATTTATTTGGTACAAATAAATCTTTTTAAAGGTAAATGGCTGGATTTGGTGCCGGCTTTGATCAATGCACCCTGAGTCCTCTGTCTTTTATTCAACCTTGCCTTAGGTCTGGCTTTTAAAACTACCCACGTTCTTAATATTCATGTTTCTCAACGCTTTTTAAATATTTACTCTAAAGGAATGCAATTACTCCCACCCTTTTTAAATGAGCTTGTATCAGTTCTATTTATTCTATCTCAGAGGGAAGGGTGCAATATATGAACTGGGTGTAAAACTTAGTTGTGATTATGCTGACTTTAAGATTTTGTGACTGACTTGTTTTGTGACTGTACGTGTCCGAATGTGAACGCAGCAATGTGTAGCACTAGTCGCTTTTCCATTGGACATCTGCGCAAAACTTTACCGATATTTACTAAATGTCGAAAAAACAGAAGTGCGTAATGTCGGTTTTTCCATTAAATCACAAATGCGATGATTTGTTTATTTATTATCGCGAGATGACACGAGAAGTCATTCCATAAAAATGGCGACGAAGGGCAAATATCGTGTTGATTTACAGATATATTCGTTATTATTAACTAATACTCTATCTCGTACTAAATTTTTAAAAATGATTGGGTTTCCTGGTGTCCACATACACCGCATCATGTTTCTTATAAAACTCTTCTTCTTCGCTTGTTGTAATGTTCATCATCATCTGTTTTTTTTTAATTCACCTGACTCTAGTTGCAAAAAAAGGTCTTTCAATTGCAGTTTTGTGTAATAAAGCATTTGTGCTATGCCCAAAAAAACCACCTCTTGCCAGTGCAAAAAAAGGAAAAATCGAAAAACAAGAGTTTTGGCAAAATTGTCGTTTTTCCATTAGGTACATTTTTATGCGCAAGTTATATTCACGCAATTTGAGGGTTAATGGAAAAGCGACTGCTGTTGTCCAAAACAAATTTCCCATATGGGACAGTAAAGTTTATCCTGATCCTGATAAACCAAAGACCATGCATGTGTCTCTCAAGAAACAATAAAAGACCAGGTGTTTCGAAACTTTTGACAGGTACTGTAAATCACTTTGTACCAAATAGAGCCAATGAGTCACAATAAGATCCAGCCTGTCCTCAGTCAAACATAAGAAGGAGGGACACGTTTTAACCCCTTATCAATCATGTGGAAAGACAGTAAATGCAACGCTTCTTTCCAGCGACCAACACCTGCTCCCTCCAAGAAACCACGTGTGATATAAGGAGATAAAGTCATTGTAATAGAAGCAAACCAAGTTAACGGTGGTGTTGAGCTCCTAACATCTCTTGTAGATTGCTAACATTAGCATTAGCTTAAAGAGGAAGTGTTATCAATATATGTGCTGAGTCATTGTTTTGCTAATGCATAATTAGGACTCAACATGAGGCCATTTCATTTAGCAAACAAAGCAGGTGCACGGACCTAATTTGAATGATACCAGAGCTAAGGACAACACAAGTGGTCCTGGTTATATGTGGTTTTGCTCTGACCCTTTTCGCTGCAGCGATCTTGCTAAACATCATGTGAAGTAGCCCCAAGTGAACTACCAGTTAATGCTATAACTGATTGTTTCAGTAGTTTCAACAGCACAGTTAAAGTAGTTAAAATACTGCTCCTTCTGTTGAACGTCGGTGCTAATATTTGAAGCGTAATCTTACAAATTACTCCTTTAAAGCTGAAAAACCAAACAATCACAATGTGCTAATGACAAGACTTTGAAATGTGTTCAGTTTTCATGCTTGATGTAACAAGACAAAATCATTTTCATCACCATGTTTTACTTAAAAAAGTACTAATGTGTGGTTTGCTATGGCTTTTTTGCTCCAGCGGTCTTGCTAAACACTATTTGAAGCATCATAATGTACACTATAGGCTGATACCACACAAAAATATTTGAACAGAACAGCCCGACTCTTTGTTTCAGTGGTTTAGACACTGACAGGACCGCTTTCTGTTAAAATACTGCCCCCTCTGTCGAAATTCGGTGCTAATATTTGAGGCATAATCTTACAAATTGTTCCTTTAAAGCTGAAAATAAAAAATGGCTGACGACGAGACTTTGAAATGCGTTCAGTTTTCATGCTTGACGTAACAAAACACATTTGTTTTCATCATCACATTGTACTTAAACATATATACATTTTGTGTTGTAATAAATGGACACTTTCCTCAGGGACAAAGTATAATAAAGCTCGGCTACAGTTCTACCAATAAACAACAGTTGCCGATGCTAATTCTGCAAAGACTCGTCATTTGAGTCATTCCTTGAGACTCTCAGACAGCGCTAAGCTTTGAAAGTGGCTTTCATGTATTGCTTGCCAGGAGGGTCATGCACAGCAGGTAATAATTTCTCAGCACTATGTGGTAATAATTAGTAATCTTCATTATGCAGCTGTAAGGATGTTTGCCATCCCATCAAAAAACCCTCCTGCTTTCTGACACTTCTCATTACAGTACTTGTTTGTTGTTATAGAACATGTTTGAGGAAACAATGATAACCAGAGCTCGTAAATTATGGCGTAAGAAAACAACATGGATGAATGTAAATAAGCTCGGTGGTCACTTTTGGAGACGGTTCGAATGTGTCATGCATAATTCTGCCATGCATTTTCTTTCTTGCTATGCCTTCCTCAATATGAATGAAATACGTGTATATAAAAGCAATTAGACTCTCACACATGCATTCATCCAACCATAGCAAACTTAATTAAGAAGACTACCCACAGCTGTGCTTATGTGCTGCACGCCAGTAAGAAGCCACAAATTTAACCTTTTAGCATAAGCTTAGACTTGAAACAGCCTTTGTCATCACGTAAATACTGACGGCATTATAATACGGCATTACCCTCTTATGTTCACTTTAAGTCTGTACACAGTGATTAACTCTTGATGTCCTTCTCGCCAAAATTGAACAGCGTGGACATGGAACAATCCCAAGAGCAAGCAGCATCTGGGGGACTTTTCTATATTGGACACCTCTCCTGCTGTTTTTGCAGGCCTCGATGTCTTAATTAAAATGACGGTGCTGCATTTGTTGGGGGGGGGAGAAAAAAAAAAAAAAAGAGGCGATAATAAGATGGGAACATCGCTATAAGTTTTGTGGCTTTTCATTTTAGCCACTATTAACTGTAACATTCCAACTGCAGTCAATTACTGTGCCGTTTCCCAGTTACATAGTGACCTTATCCGAGCTGACAAATGGCCAATTTCTTCACACTCCTCTTCATCCTCGCATGCTTTGCCGTTTCTTATTTACTGCCCAGTTTCTAAATGCCAAATTCGCTTCTGTTTAATCCCAAAGACGCTTCTTTCGTTTCCATTAGTCTTTGTCATTTACGCTGCTGGGATGAAAGTATTGTTTATATGGATTTCATTACCCGACTCCAACGCGTCCATTTTGTTCAATTTCACCAAGTATCTTTGTACCTGCCTGCTCAGAGTTTAATTTTGATGTATGTATTACTGCTATGAAATGGACAGAGTTTATTCAGAGATGTAACAATGTCATGAAATGGACAGAGTTTAATTTTGATGTGTTTATTATTACTATGAAGCGGACAGTTTTATTTTATATGTAACAATGTTATGAAATGGACAGAGTGTATTTCGATATGTAACAATATTATGAAATGGATAGAGTTTAATTTTGGTGTGTGTCTTATTGCTATGAAACAGAGAGTTTATTTTATATGTAACAATGTAATTAAATGGACAGAGCTTATTTTTGATACGTCACAATGTTTATAAAATGGACAGTTTAATTTGATGTGTAATACTGTCATGAAATGGACAGAGTTGAATTCTGATGTGTGTTTTATTGCTATGCAATGGACAGAGTTTAATTTTAATATGTAACAATGTTATGAAATGAACAGTTTAATTTTGATGTGTGTTACTGCTATGAAATGGACAGTTTCTTTTTATATGTAACAATATTATGAAATGGATAGAGTTTAATTTTGATGCGTGTATTATTGCTATGAAACGGACAGCGTTTATTTTTATATGTAACAATGTTATGAAATGGACAGAGTTTATTCTTGATACGTTACAATGTTATGAAATGGACAGAGTTTATTTTTGATACGCTACAATGTTATGAAATGGACAGAGTTTATTTTTGATACGTTACAATGTTATGAAATGGACAGTTTCATATGATGTGTAAAACTGTTATGAAATGGACAGAGTTTATTTTTGATACGTTACAATGTTATGAAATGGACAGAGTTTATTCTTGATACGTTACAATGTTATGAAATGGACAGTTTCATATGATGTGTAAAACTGTCATGAAATGGACAGAGTTTATTTTTGATGTGTGTATCATTTGTGTGTTTTGTGCAGGTTTAGTCAGAATTCGTTTGGATACGTATAATATTTGCTGGGCTCACTTATGGGAGCCGACACGGGAATTTATGGTCGGTAAAAAGATAAAGATCGGGTAAAGGGGTGGGAGTATACGAGACGAACTTCACCCCGCTCCTTTTCGAACATGCTTTCTTTTTTTATATATTGATTTTAAATGTTGATATTCGGAAAAAAAAAACAAAAATCAATCAATCAATCAATCAGTTACGTACATCGCTACCTGGTTAAAATAAAAAGAAGTAGAGCTAAACACTCTTTTTAACATGAGGGAAAGTACCTGTAAATGCGACGGACACCGTGTAGAGGAACTAAATATAGTCAGGATGAGTGCACTATATGATTTTTATGGTAGAGTAAACCATAATCACCTGTACCGGCGACTGATAATGGCCTGGGCCTGGCAGTGTTCCTAGCCCATCTCCGTGGGGTAATGACCCCTCAGAGCCACTGAACTTGCCGTCTATGCTTATGCTACAGTGCTTGGATTTTACCGTCCTTCGGGCCCACATGAAAGGTCAGGTTCACCTTCAGTCAAGCGTTAAAATAAAGTCTGCTCGCACACCGAGCCCATCACTCAAGACCGTTCCACCTCCCAATTGAATCCATAAAATGTAGTCTTATAAACTACCGCTATCGTATATTTCCCTGTAAACGGCTGACGACTAAGTCCGTCTAAAAAGGAAAGAGGATTCACGATGTAAAACAGGGTCGAAGAAGATAGAAGTTCCTCCTTTTGCAGTAAAGACGTACATTACAATGCAACGGTATTATCTTTATGTACCCGGGGTGGGAGCGGTTCCACTTTCAGAGGCTGTATCCTGTGACTTTAGGGATCCCATCTTCAAATGTTTACTCCTTCCACCACAATTATTCTGCCTTTATTATAGTTCAAGAATCGATCAGTCGTCATAACCCTCTTAGTATTTAATCGTTCGGAGTCGGCACAGGGTACATCAGAGACCGGTGGAACAGACTACAGATTCAGCCATTTGCTGGAGGCAACTTGTAGTTTATGGTGGTGGGATTATACACATAATATCCCCTTGTCGTTCACTCATTGATGCAGCCCCTTATACTGGCTGCGTAGTGGCAGGTTTTCACTCGACAAGACCCAAACACTGTAGATAATGATAGTTTTAGAAGCATTAATAAACCGGACACTTGCAAATTTGGTTAGAATGTAATTTACATTTAAGGCCACCCCTTGTTTTCTTTCATTTCTTCTTCGTTTTAATGCCTGGTCCAACTAAAGGTGCGTTTGTTTGGACAAATATAATGATAGCAACAAAAACAGCTCATAGCAGTTGAATTTCAGAGCTGATATCTATCCATTTTCCATGTTTTCTTGATAATAACCCAAATCGCTTCAGTTCTTCCATCAATATCTATGACAAAAACAGTGCTTTTATTCATTCCGTGTTTTCTTTTCGGTCTGTTTTAGTCACATGATCCGCACAGGAGTTGGGACTGGATTGCATAACCGTTGTTTTTGATGACTTTGGATGATCTAGTAATTGTTTCCGTGACTGTATTTGCTCTTGTGGACTTGCTGCTTTAACTTTTGAGCTACAGAACGTGCAGATTAAAAAAACAAAAAAAAAAAAAAACTAAGAATCTTGAATTATGGGATGGACAAGCCGTAAAATAGTCAGTGTGTGGCAGAAGAAGGATGAGCCAAGCTATTGTTCCAATTTAGTGTCATCTATCCATCTATCCATCCATCCATGGAGAAAAAACAATATAAAGGCCTATTCACATTTGCCATACATACAAAAAAACCCCAAAAAATCAGTCCGACCTCACCAAACATGACACCTTTTACAAGTGGCTATATTCTTCTTTTATTTTCATCCAGTTTTTAACCTTTGTCATGAATGTTTTGACGTCTGTTATCAGTTTACTTCATGCCGCTTTGTCTTCGGATGAACCCATGAAGCGGCTCTGACGCTGATTTACTACGGTAATACATTTGTGAATTAATTTCAAGAAGAAGAAATCCTAATTATACATATCCAATAATACTCAATATTTTTACCCCTGCATCGTCCGTCTGCTCAACTCTGAGCATTAACGGGACTATTTAAGAAAGAATCACTCTACCATACACCCTACTGACATGCGTATGAAGAGCTACCTCTCTTCAGTTTCCTTTTTTTAATATTTTAATTTGCTTTTACATTTAATGTTGTGTGCTGTGTGTGTACTTATTATTGGCTGCAGGTACAAAAATACATGTCACTGTGCATTACAGCATATATAACTGTCCATCTTATGTTATATTTGATAAATACAGATTAAATATATAGAACATACTCTCTGACCATCTGTTAAAGAACAGCCAATGTTATTAATTAAGCCTTTTAGTTGGTAAAAGGATAATAATGAATGGGTAAAAGGCACAAGCAATATGTTAATAATAATAAAAAATAATAATAAATTTTATTTGTATAGCACTTTTCGTGGTACTCAAAGACACTTTACATACAGCAGATAAAACCACAAACCAGACACACTGAAAACAGATAAAAAGCAGGTGCATAAAGTAAGTACGTGAATGTAAAACAATACGTTCAACAAAATGTTTGATAGTTTAATTAAACGTGTGAAATATGCGGATATCGAATATGGAGAATATGAAGTCCAGCTGCGTCGACAAACCTTTGGCTTCAGTTGAACCGACTTTACGCCGCTAAAACTCAAGCGACGCCGTGGCTTAAATGTCATATCGACTGGAGAAGACCACCCAGACGTAGCGTTAAAACGGTGAACAGCAGCAGCAGATGTAACGGTAAACGTACACGTACCATCAGCCCTTTTCAGACCTCATGCCATTCCAGCCAAATGATTAAACAAATGCACGAACGCTGCACACACTGTGTTCACGGCTGTAAGAGTGGAGAGTGTCAGAACGGATAAATGTGACTTTAAGTGCTACAGTGGCAGCTTATTGATTGGTCTTTTGCGGTACGTTCTGCTTCATTTAGCTGCGTGGCCTGATAAATAAAGTGGTGAAATTCAGAGCAGGTGATTACGAAATAAAAATAAAATGTTCAGTAACTTATAAACCACTAATCCTATCAATACGTGGAAATAATTCAGTTAAAACGCAGTTTCTCAGCAGCATCACATGGGTTTTTCAGATACATCCATAGTATCTGTAGTGAATGCTAACACTCCATTACCTTATGCAACACTGTATTAGTCACTGGATTATTATTATTACTTTTTTTTTTTTATCTTTTTACTCATGATTGTATCTCGTAATTTTTTTACACTTGTAGTCTTGAGAGTCCTCTGCACAAGAAATAACTAAGAACCCGAACAAGAGTATAAGAGACAAATAAACCTTATCTCATCTCATCTTATCTTATCTTGCTTCAACAATAATAGTAGTTTGATAAATAATGCTTGTTTTTATGTAGAATTAATGGTGTATTTTGCTGAAAATGTCATATTTTCATCAGTTTTCTCTGTTTTGATATAACAACCAATGAATTTAATGAGCTTTTATGAACATCTACACCGTCAATAAATTAAATATAGGAAAATACCTGATTTTCACAGCAAAAACGCAAAAGATAACATTTATAATGTACGGTGATAATTCTCTTGGTAATGGTTAACTCTAGGAAGTCTAAGGATATTTTCTCAGTGTCTACATACTGTCTTGAATTCACATTTTTTTAAAAGGTATTTGAAAATAACAGACGTGTTTTTATTATCAAAATGTCCAGGACCATCTCAGCCTGAGGCCTGTTTTTGTCCTGGAGCACTGCAGAGTGAGATGATTCAGCCCAAAAGCTCAAAGTTTGACAAAGTGTTAAATTCACAAACACGGTGGAATATATGAATAAAACAGTATGTACGTGTAGAAAATGTGTTTAAAATGATGTTTTGTAATAACCTTTTTTTTTAGCATAAATGATGTCTGTCGTTCTATTTCCACCTAATGTCTCAAATTATTATATTTTAGATTCTATTATATTTTATATAAATCTTTTTATTGGATTTTTCATACACGCATTACAATATCTGACATGTACAATGTTTCCACGTGTTCTAGTTGAAAGGTAATAGACAGTTGAGAACAACTGATTTTAGAGGATTTTATGATTATATATATTTTTAATTCTACTCTGTTTAGCTTTTATTTATATTCTTCATTATTTTATCTTTATTTTCATGCTGCAAACACAGAGCCCCGAGTAACTATATTTAGTTCTGATATGTCCGTTGATTGAATGACGATAAAGTTCAGTCTGAAATGTGAGATCAATGAGGCTGAATAAGGACTTCATATTATATTTTAAAATTCATTAAATGGGTGCAAATGAGAAAGGACATCTGGAAAAAAAAAGTTGGTGTGATTATCGACTGTTTAGGGATAAATGTCTTTAAAAATGTCATCAAATTGTTACGTCATTCTTAAATTACCCGTTTTCCGTCATGGCGTGTGCTACTTGGCCAGGTCGCTCTTATATCTGGTTAAATGCGTTGACCGATGAGGATCCACGGGTTCTAGATGTGGTAGTTTTTATGCTGTTGTGTATTCATGCATGCTATATCGCATTTGTCCAGCGTTCTGGCCATAGCAACGTGACTGTAAGGCTACTGTATTCCAAAATGACTAATACCTCCCAAAATATTGGTCCTATCAACTTGGTCTCCAGGGTCTGTAAGGTCCAATGTGGTCTCCAGGGTCTGTAAGGTCCAATGTGGTCTCCAGGGTCTGTAAGG
>JAPQRP010000002.1:8354424-8364755 GCA_037367295.1 Apogon hyalosoma
TTCAGACCCAAGCAGAGCATTTACAGTTTATGGAGACCACAGGGAAAGGTTTGAAAATGAAGAATTCCATTTAAAAACACAAAATATCACTGCTTTAATGTTACACTATAAATGTTTTGTGTCTTTGTAGAGCCACTGTGATCTCTAAGTTGGAATGAACACTTTGAGACTAAATATTGTTAAAATTGCACTTATTTTTCTTAAGAAGTTTCTGCTTGTTTGTAGTTGTTCATGTTATTCAATTTTTGTTTAAAGGACCCTTTGACATGTAAACTGTAAGCCCGGATAATCTGAGTTTACGCAGAAAAATTCGGACAAGTGGTTGCCTTAAAAAACTAAGTAATGATTAACAAACTTTTTAAGTACGTTTAACTTAAAATCTTAGTTGTTTTTTTTTTTTTGATTGACTTGCTTTAATGGGAGCAATTTCACAGATAACATGACGGTGCAATTTGACAGAAGACTTCCATTCTTTTATTTTTTCTTTCCCTCCCACTATCCCACCCCACCCGAAAGAAAATAATTCCTGATGCAAATCCAATATTAACATGTGAACAGTACGGAGTACATACAACAAATACATAAATAATGAAAATATGGAGATAAATAAGCAAATTGAAGAAATACGAATAAGAAAAAAAGAAGGAAAAAAGAAAAAAAAGTCTTAGTTGAATGTAAGTTAAATGTACTTAAAAGTTCATTAAGCATTACTTTTTTTTTTTTTTTTTTTTTAAGGGCAACCCCTTTTCTCAGTCTTTTAAAGTAAACTCACCTTATCCGGGTTTACAGTGTGGGGAATAAATATGCAAAAACAAACTTTTGACTGTAAAAATTGCCGGGACTGAACATGTACATCAACACCAACGGACAGAAAAAGAACCAAACATCGACTCTAATTTATGGGTTGTTTTAGATTTAATAATATTCCGGTTCGAGCAGATGAGCTGTGTGGTCTCTTAATGGCTTTACAGTCGCTCAGTAAAGAAACCACAGAAAAAATATATCAAGATCAACTTTCCTAACAACAAAAAGTAATGATCGAGCCAAAAATTTCTCCGAAAGATCAAAGTAATGAGCCAGACTGGTCCAAACACGCATTAAAACAGATATTTCTGCCAGCGCCAACGCTTGAAAATGACTTACATGCTTGTTCCAGTGATGCTTATGATGCCCCCTTTATCAGGTTCAGAGTGGTTCGCTTGATCTGTGAAATGATCCTTTCCCCTTTCATCTCGTATAACGGTATTATAAATTTAAATGGAAAAAAAATACTGCCAGAGTTGCGTATGTGATTACAATTTTTAGGTGGGTATTTTCTGAGAGACAGTAATATTACATCTTACTTCAATATCAGGCCAAAAAAAAAAAAAAAAAAAGACTTTACAACTAAGTCTAAACAACAGCCGGGTAGTTTTAGTTTTTTCTCTCAAATGACCGTGATGTTTTTTTCTTGCGCTGTTTCTGCTGAATTTGGCTTTCAAATCAGACCTCAGTTATATGGACACACAGCTGCTAGAAAGTGGAAAAAATCAGAGGGATCCATCACTGACCCCAATTTTCCAGGGCTACTTCATAATTCAGTTTGATCTGAATATATTTCTCTCGCCTTTCACTGCAAGCCCCGCTGATTTGCCACAGAATCAGTCAGTACTAATGAGAAGTGGAAGACAGAAACTCTTTCAAAGTCTTTACTACACAATATAAAGGCTGTTTGCTTTGGCTATTTTTTATGCTAATTTGCCTTTAACCCTATAGCGCCAAACGTACTACTTTAACACCTTGGTCCGCACATTTAAACACCATTTGCTTGCATTATTTCCAAACTACCGACGCATGTGTCTCCAAGAAGCAACTGTAATATAAATGTTACATGAGTTGTTTTTTTTTTTTTTTTGTTTTTTTTGTTTTTTTACATAGCCTATATTAAAAAATTAAGTTTGGTGACATGCACTGACTCATTCTGGGGTAAAACAGATGCATTTGTCTTAACCCTATAACGCTAAATATATCATATTTCATACATAACTTTTGAAGCCCTCTACATGATCAGCATGATATATGTTTTCCTTGAAAAACCTGATGTATACAATTAGATACATGCATTATACAGACAATCCACCAGGGGGAGGAATTCATTCACCAGAGGCCTTTAGTGACACTACAAGACTGTCATTAATGAGGAAGAAGGAAGAACTTTGGCAATTCTTCACACACTCATTCATTATAGGGGGGGTATTGTTTTTGGTTTGTTTGTTTGTTTGTTTGTCAGCAACTTTACACAAAAAAAAAAACAAAAAACTACTGGACCAATTTCCATGAAATTTTCAGGAAAGGTGCAAGCTGGTCCAGAATGGATCCCATTAAATTTTGGTGAATGTAGGTCAAAGGTCAAGGTCACCAAAAATGTGTTTTCACAAGGATAAGAGATAGGGCAAATCAGGCAAAACATTTGCGAGGGGCGGGGTTCGTTGTGCCTGGCACCACTTGTATTACGTTTTTGTTTGTTCAAAAACAATAATATTTGAGCATTTTGGCCCGATGTATCAAATATGATACAAAATGTTGTTCAGAAGAACCAATAAAGGCTCCAGGTTCAAAGAACTGGAATTTTCTGTCAGTAATTTAATGGTTCAGGCTTTACAGGGTTAAATGCATGAGGAGTGCAGAAAACAGGGATTAGATTACAACTTCAGCATCTTCAGTCAAAACTTGAAGCTTAATGAAGGTTTTCGGATGCTTCATAAATCGTTAATGTGCAAATATGCCATGTGGAGGTGAGAAACTGGGGTTGTGCAATATTTGGCTACACTCCCGATGTATGGACCAACTGTTTCACCTTTTGTTATTTACTGTATGAATTAACTCATAAATCATTCAGAAAGCATCTATGAAAGAGCTGGACCGGGATAATAAATAAAGAATCTGTGCATGCCAGCCTGTGGGTATGAGATGTAGCAAACTGAGATTTTTTTTTTCTTCTTTTCTTTTTCACAAAATTGTAAATCTGCTGGGCGATGGCTTCTTCACTTCTTCAGACAGACAGACACAAATTGGATCACGCTGCTTTTCTCTCTGTCTCAGTACATTTTGCCAAGAGTGAGTTGGATACTAAAGGTGTGCAGAAACCATCATTACTATCCAGTGTTCTCTGCCTGCAATGCCATGGCAACAGAAGGCAAATGTGACCATCAGATGTTTTCCAGTAGCTGGCAAGCTCAAAAGCACAGCCCTTCAAGGACTTGGAGTAAACAGACACATTTGCCCAATGGAGTGGAGCAGATAGGTGTTCCATGGTCTGGGTTTAGGAGGCATTTCTATGCACTTTCACGTTTTTTTCCGTCTTTTGGCATTTCAGTGTCATTTCAGAGCACGGGTGTCAAACATGCGGAGCAAGGACCAAAACCGGCCCGCCAAAAGGCTCCAATCCGACCTGTGAAATGCAAAAATTACACTGAATTTATTAACAGTCAAGGATGTTAACCCTTAAAGACCCAGTGCTGCTTATCTGGTATTTCCAAAATATATATATTTTTTCTCTATATTTAACATTTCTTAAGTGATTTATGGGTGTGGTCAAGAGCGTCACAGATGGACCGCCCACTACTTTTTGATTCATAACTTTTGAACCAGACAAATTTCAGACAAATATTCCACGTACTTGTAAAGGTCTGAATGTCGTCTTAAACAGACTCAAAGGGCAACATTTAGTTTAAAATACTTTTAAATGAAAAATATCAAAAACTACTGTGTCACGAATGGACAAAAAAATGAATGTCTATTTTTTGCAAGAATTCCAAAGTTCTCCAAAGTGAAGTTCCTCTGACATTTTCCTCCTTAAATGTATTCAGTGTTTACCTTAAACCCTCTATTTTACAACCCAATAATTGGTTAGAGGACACAAATATTAGATTATATTAGAATATTAGATGATTTCAATTAGCAATATCAGACACATTTATTTACAATATTTACAACATACAAATAATATTAGCATTATATTCACATGTATTTTGCATAGATATATGCATTTATTAATTTTAAACAGTGTTCAGATTATGACATAAATAATACAACAGTCAAATATCAGTGTATTTGAATAAATGTCGTTTATTTATAGTTTTTAAAATGAACCAGAATGACGGCACTAAACTGTGTCACTGCACAAACATTCACACTCCCAAAACTCCTCCAAATTTTTTTCATAACTTTTTCTCATTTCAAAAGACATTTTCCTGAAAATATGTCAGTACCTACCCAGAAATATAAGTTTAGTGTCGATGATTGTAATTTCATTTTTTTGACCAGAAGTTAACCTTCCCTTGACTTCACCCTTATCACCATTTATTATAATATTATCCTCTGCATTTGTGTTTTTTCCCTGAAAAGCTCAGAATAAAAGGTGCCGGTTATTATATCAGAAACACAGACAACTGGACAAAAATGAATTTTTCAGTGAAGATATCAATAAGGGTTTATATTTTTAATTTTTATTCTTTTTGTTCATTTCGTAGATGACTTGAGCTGGGTATTTTTTATATATATTTTTTTTTTCCTACATTGTTTTCATTTTGTTGCTTATTTATCTCATGTTATTTGACTTCACACATCTTTTCATTTTACTTTTTATGTATTATCGAACACAAGTGGTTGAATGGGACAGAGTGGCACAGTCAACAACCTGGAGGGGGCGGGGCATGAAGTGGCTCATTTGCATTTAAAGGGCCAGCGCTGAAGACCACCTTTCTGGTGTCATTACTCAGAAATAGGGTTGAAAATGGACCTGTGGAGTTGAATGAATGAAGAATTCAGAACCAAACATAGCATTTACAGTTTATATAGACCACAGGGGAATGTTTGAAAATGAATTCCATTAAAAAAAAAAAAAAAAAGCAAAAATCACTCCTTTAAGGGTCTTTGCTTATACCTCTTTTTATGTCAGTGAAGTCCAGCAATCTTTATTATATAAAAATAACTGACCTGTTTTAAAGTCTCTCAGTCCCTTCGTCGCACTATTTTTAGCGAGCCGAAATTCAATCATAGGAGTGTAACACAGCTGATAAATATCGGCCACTTCCATCGCTGAATGTCATCTTATTTGCTAATGTCCTTTGTGCGGCTCATATATCAGCACATCGCTAAAATTTAACTGCTACCATTCAAAGTTTGCCTGAGGCTCTCCAGTGTTAAAGAAAGTGGAAAACAATCCAGGCTCCGTCCCTTTTTATGGATTTGTTCCAAAATATAATGTTTTCGTCCTTGGCCTCTGCCCTACTCTCCCGACAAGTTCCACAAAAATCGATTTGGTAGTTTTTTTTTGTGTTATTTTTTTTGTGTAGTCCTACCGACAGACTGAGAGGAGCGATCACATAACCTCCACGGCCAAGGCAATAAAAGAGCGATTAGTGACAGTAGCACTAAAAGGCTTTTACAAAATCACGAGTGTTTTTATTCTCCAGACGGTAACAAACAAACCACCCTTCAGAACTGACAAAAACACATGCGGTTGTAGTCGACCCAGTCTCCTTGAAACAAACCCGGTGTTTGGACATTAGCTATTTAGTGGTTAAGACTCCGGCAGAGACAGAGTGTATACAGACAAGACAAGCATCTGCAAGGAGGCGAAAAGCAGAGGGATAGGAGTTATTTGTAAAGGAAGCTGCTACACACTGAAGCACAGGCAGCAGATGTACAAACAGGCAAACGAGCAACAAGCTGCAGATATGGGCGGAAAAAAGCTGAATATTCCACAAATGAACTCTGCTGTAGTAAAAGTAAACAATGCAAACCTTATTTTCAATGGGAGAGAATGGAAAACGCCTGCTGAACTGTGAAAAAAGCGGAATATTAACCCATAAAGACCCAAACGGCCACCGACGACCAAAAGCATCTACTGGTCTAAAATATTTAATTCATGTTGATCCACTAATATTATCGATACATGTAAATAACTGGTGTAAAATGCGGTTTGTCGTCTTTTCGTGGTCATCAGATGTGACCCATTTGGACGTTCAGGGGCAGCAGACGTACAAGCAGGCGAACGAGCGACAAGCTGCGGATGTGAGCGAAAAAAAAAGCAGAACGTTCGACGAATGAACTCTGCTGTAGTAGAAGTAAACAATGCAAACCTGATTTTCAGTGGAAGAGAATGGAAAACACCTGCTGAACTGTGAAAAAAGCGGAATTTTAACCCATAAAGACTAAGGGCGGCCGATACTGGGAGTTTTGGTATCGATCCGATACCAAGTAAATACAAAGCTGCTCTTGCCGATGCCGGTACTTTCTGCTTGAAATGTCATGATCAGTTATAATTTTGTGACGTTGCCTTTAGTTAGTTGATTAAGATTATGCTAAAACACAGTACAAAGATTTTAGACAAATAAACATGTTTTTTTTATTAACTAACTACAATATAGAACAATTTAAAAGTATAAAAATAATAAAAATAATTTACCTTTTACTACACACAATAGTTTAATAAAAAGCCACTACTGCAAAATAACAAAAAAGCAACAGTGTTCTGACTCACTTTGGTAACGAAAGTATCGATATTTAGATCGATACACCCAACTGCCACAAAAGTCGCACTGGGTCTTTATGGGTCAAATGTTTATTATAGGACTGAACATGTTATTTTTTTACGGTTTATTGTCCAATGTGTCTGTTACATGTGTTTGAACTGTAATCCTGTAACTGTGTTGTTTTTGCTGCTGCCTATCTTGTCCAGGACTCCCTTGTTAAAAGAGGTTCTTAGTCTCAATGGGAGATTTCCCGGTTAAATAAAGGTTCAATTAACGCTTTCATGCATGAATTATGAAAAAAAAAAAAAAAAAAAACTAGATTTTTTTGTTAGATTGATTTTTTTTTCCTCAAAATTAGGCTAAAGTTGAAATGCAATGTTTTCAAAATATGGTTTTATTAAAAAGACATTTAACCTCCTGAGACCCAGGAAATTACAAGTTTGGGCTCTTTTTTTATTCAGTAACTGCCGATATTGGAAACATGATCATGCAACAGTTTTTTCAGATGCTTTTTTTTTTTTTTTTTTTTTAAATGGAGTGTCCTTTGCAGTGGACAGTTGTTTTTGTTTTTTTGTTTGTTTTCTTTTGTATAAAGCTGTGAAACTCATGTCCAAATGTGGACAGTTAACCCATAGCTGGGTCTGAGGAGGTTAACTTTAGCAGATCACAGATCAGTCCACATTCTACAACTAAGATGATCCTTTTGTTCATGGTGTTCCTCAGGGTCTATAGAGACTGCCCCCATGTGGTTTGGAGAATATTGCCTTTCGAACCTTTAGGAAAGGGAGTTAAACGATGTGTCCATAAATGTGGACGTCCTGCATGAAAGGGTTTTAAAAATAAATAAATAAAAAGGAAAGTGAGCAGCCTCTTAATGGATAAATAGTGCACACAAATATGACATTTTGCACATTATCATAGACAGAGATAGTGCAAATGCGTCTGATCTTTGAATCTACACTCTTACACAATTAATTTCTCTCGCCGCCATTTTTTACCGTGATTAATTCCACTTGATGACTTTTCATAAAGGTGAAGTGAACTTGGACGTCCTCCCACAGGTAGAGGTCTCTGCTGACTCCCTATTGCCTCCTAAATCTTCCTCTTTTTTTTGCTGAAGGGCAGCAAGGTTAAGTAGGTTCGACAGAGCAAATAAATAATGAATTCAATAAGGGTAATTAAGAAAGCACATCAGACGAGCAGCATACGACCTCCCAGACCCACACAAGGACCCGGACTTACACTCCTGTGCAGGCTTTTCTCCTTTTTTTTTTTTTCTCCAACCACTGTTTCATGACTCCAATTTAGGCTAATTTTGGGCCACTTTGAGAAACTATAAAATCTACAGCGACAGGAAATCGCAATTTAAGGGGCTTTTATAATTTCAGAAATACGAGGGTGCAAACAACAAGGAGGAGGTTTTGTGTTTCTCTTTTGAAGTTAAAAATAAAGATGGATTTATTTGCCATTTGTACAGATTCAGGAATTATGATGCTGAGGCCTCCCAGAATGCAAGTATTAAAGATTAAAATATATAATAAATAACAGATGTCAGAGGTTTAAGTAAAATAAAAGTATGAAAGCAGAATTATGGAATGATATGAATGTGGAGTTAAGACAATGTCCATATACAGTAGATTTCCATTTAAACAGAGGTATAAAGATGTTTTGTTGAGTTATGGGTCCAAATATTTGAATATCAGTGGGTTTTCTCCAGTTTATTTTATTTATTTATTCATTTTGGGGTATGAGGAAAGTAATAATAATGATGTGGTTATTTTCTTTATTTAGTAATAGTTATTATTTTTTTAAATTTTTTTTTTGTTAGTCATCGTTTTCAGCATCTGAAAAGCCTTATTTGTATTTTTTACTTTTATTTTATTATACTATTATTTCAGTTATAACATATTTTTATTCTTTCTTTCTTTCTTTCTTTTTGTGTATTGTTTATTTCTGGGGAGGTATTTACATAAGCCTTTTTTGACTTCTATCCTCTCCTTATAATAATGTTACCTGCATGATAATTTAAGAAAAAAAAAATCTTGTTGTTTGTGATGCACAAATAAATACTAAACACTATTTTGGTGATTAACGTATAATCAATTAACTTCATATCAGGAGCTTGAA
Organism: Apogon hyalosoma; assembly: GCA_037367295.1. Lineage (NCBI taxonomy): Eukaryota > Metazoa > Chordata > Actinopteri > Kurtiformes > Apogonidae > Apogon > Apogon hyalosoma. The sequence continues at coordinate 8,363,070 of JAPQRP010000002.1, forward strand.
ATGTTATGAAATGGAATTAAATACGTGTTTACTTCGGCTCCGTTCAGACTGCAGGCAAATTTGGCCCAAATCCGACTATTTTTGCCCATACGTGACCTGTATCCGATCTGTTAGAGACACTCTGAACAGCACAAATCCAATAATTTCAAAATCCGACCCAGGCCACTTTCATATGTGGCCCTAAATCCGATACGTATCTGATATTTTACAACGCGACTTCAGTCTGAACGGCATTTATCTGACCTTTACGTCATTGAAATGCGACAAATGTCACAATTCTGCGTCCCAGGGGGAGGAGCGGCGGGAAAAACGTTTTTTTTACTTCCGTAAACACAGTGCGTACCTGCGTGGTCACATGTGGGTCACATTCAGTTCATACTCAAAACTGATAGGAGTCGCATTTAATGTGTAACATGAATGAGCACACAAACACACACAAAAAAAAAAATCAGATTTCAACAAAAACCCGAATTAAAGACCAGCTGCCTGAACATAGCCTTAGATGTGTAAATAACATGAAAAATGTATTAAATACTTCTAAATATTAAACTGTTTTGGTTGTTTTCTGTTGATAATTTGCTCAAGGCACTTACTTTGTTGGTGGTTGTCCTGTGATTTGTATATGTCTGGAATAATAAAACATTATCGAGTTAATCCATCATTTGCAGACTTTCTTGTTGAACAGTCTCTACAATTAGTTGCTGTTGTTGAACCGTTGTTACTGTGGTGCAACAATGTCAAGAGAAGGCTTAATAGTCCTATGAGTGCATTTGTTTTGATTCATTTGATAAGACGCACCATAAGCAGCATATTATCGTGTGCAAAACGGGGGAGCTAATCCCCAAATAACAATCCCAAAAACATGCAAATGACCAAATCCATTTCATCAAACTGTGGCAGCTTTTCTTGGCTAATTGATCCCTTAGCATTTACAGAGCTTCAGGCTATGACATTATTGCTCTAAGTCTGTATATTATTTGTCAATCGCAACAGTTATAAAAATCATTTTAAAGCATTAGAATCTGATTTTAGCTGAAGTCGACTTTAAATCACTTTTCTTTATCACCCTGCGTACACATTTGATATGTAATCTGTAGCTATGTGACTGCATTTCAAAGTACAACATCTATCATTTATTTTAAAGGCAAAAAATGGGACAATATTACAATCCGATGCCAGTTTGAACAAGTGTTGCCACGCACAACAAGCCCCGCCCCTCACACGCATTTCAGCTTATTTTGGCATCGATCCAGCTGATGTCATCAAGTCTATGTGTGTGCTGATGTCGGCATATGCGCCTCTATATACGTGCCAAGTTTTAAGTAAATTGAAACAAAATTGATGTTTTTATAGACATTTGAAATTTCGCCCATTTTAAGTAAATGGGAGAAAAAAAAGATTTTGTAAAAATTCTTAAAATATGTGAAGTTTGTCCTACTTTTCCCAAAATGTAATCAGATCCATTCTGCATCACTGGCGATCTATAAACTCAATTTGGTATGAATTCAATCAATAGTTTTGCTGCTACAGACATTTGAAGTTTCACCCATTATAAGTAAATGAGAGAACAAATTATTTAAAAAAAAAAAAAAAAAAAGTTAAAAAATTATAACTTTGACCTACTTTTCCCAAAATGTAATCGCATCTATTCTGAGTCACTGGTAATTTATAAACCCAATTTGGTAT
>JAPQRP010000002.1:8373479-8389022 GCA_037367295.1 Apogon hyalosoma
GGTATGTAAACTTATGATCAGGGTCATTTGGATAGTTTCTGTTGTCAGTAGGATTTAAAAAGAGCAAACACATTTGTGAAAGAAAAGTTTTTGTATTATCATTCATATTCTCTGAAAAATGGCCAAAGAATCACAAATCCTGCTAGGGTATGTAAACTTATGAGCGCAGCTGTGTATGCACTTAACATGTTTGTCGCAAGCTGCGCAACACGTTAGCCAAACTGCTAGCAGAATCCCCGACTAACGTATGTTTCACATTAATGTGGTATTTGAAGCTGGAAGTGCTTCAGTGAATAGAAAACTCCGTCCTGCAGAGTGTGTGTCATACTTCACGTCGGTCGACTGTTCCGTCTTGGTTTTTTGTCCTCATATTTCCATCCAGAGCCAACGTGCTGTTTATCATCGTCCATCTTCATGGGTTGGTTCTGCTGCTGTCATTACTGAATCAACTGACCATTTGCACATACGCGACGCTAACTCTACTTGGACGAACTACCCGAAATGCGTAAGCACAGATGTTCAGAGTCAGATGGGTTAATTGCGTTAAAATTTTTAATCAGATTAATCATGATGATGGATTAATCTGCGTTAACACGTTCATTCTGACAGCCATTCTAATAACTCATAAAATCTAATAAACTACTATTAATATTATTTTTTAAATTTATTTATTTTTTGCATTTATCTGAGGTCATCATTAGGTACATCTTGGGGGGAAATATGTCTAAATTTCTCTTTTATTATTGGGTCTAAAAGCTGGCAAAGTGTCAGATACCAAAATAACCCCAGTTTCATACAAACCCCCAAATGCATTAATACTACAATTAACAATAAATAATGCACTCTAAGTTCAGAATCCAGTGGAGTCTCAAAATGACCAACAAAAGCCAAAAAACTATGAATGATGAATCAAACAATTCAGCCCAATAGACTGCAAGAAGAAAATTAACACAGATTAGTGCAGATTAATCTGCTGATTGCATTTTGCAGAAAATGAATTAAACATCTGCTTCTGTGTTGTAAATATGATCCCCTTTGCACTGTAGTGGATTGTGTTGCGTTTCACTCTAAACTTCTCCGCCGACGCCACATTCACCATCTGAATGGACCTGAAATATGACATGAACATATTGCCAAGGCTCTCACTTAACAAGGCTTTCAGACTAATTAACAGTTGGGAGGGTGGCCTGTGGTGTATTTCAACACCAAGTCCTGACGTACATTTTAATTACTGACAATTTCCTTCCTATTAGTCGTGTTTGGGTTCAAACACATTTCACCCATAAAGACCCAAACATCCACCACTGACCAAAATCCTCCACTTATACACTGCAAAAAAATATAAAAAGCCTGTATAAAAATAAGAAAAAATATATTTTCTTATAGGTTTCTCTGTTTTGAATGTAATTACCCTCAACTTTTACCCTATCACGCCAAATGTATCATATTTGATGCATGAGTTTTGAAGCCCTCTACATGATCAGTGTGATATTTTTTTCTTGAAAAACCTGATGTATACAATAAGATACATGCAATACACAGATAATCCACCAGGGGGGAGGAATTCGTTCACCAGAGGCCTTTCCAGTGACACTACAAGACTCTCATTAATGAGGAAGGAGGAAGAACTGTGACAATTCAGAAAAGGAATTACCAATTTGTTAGACATGTTTGTGTTATATTTTTGTTTGTTCAAAAATAATAATATTTGAGCACTGAGGCCCGATGGATCAAATATGATACAAAACAGAAACTCTAACCCTAACCCTTTATGAGTTAAATTGGAATAGGTCGGTCTGATGCGTCATCCGTGAAGCCTTATTCTCGGTTAAGTCACCAAACAGTCAATTTGTCCCTGACATTCAATAACAGTTTTAAACACATTTTGGTTTATTTTGGTGTTTTCTGTTCTGTCAAGTTTATACCCTTTATCGAAAAAAAAAAAAAAAGCACAACTAATATCTCTGTGGAGCTTTTAGTGATGTTGGAATTCAACAACCACTGAGAAGAACAAATTGAACTTGATAACCACATCAGAATGGACCCCTTACTTCTCAAGTAATTTGTTTTTTTTCCCCTCACCAAACCTGGAAAAGAAACAAAAACAAAGTAATTTCATGTAACAAAGGCGTGCGACCGCTGATTTCCATTTTATTCTTTATCTGTAATAGCGTTGCTGTTGATATGTCATTAAAGGAAAGGACTTGTGTGTTTTGCTTTTCAGTTCTAGTTATGTATATTCGTGGCTTTAACGGCGTTGGCAGGCGAAAGGAACCACTGGCCGTGCTGAGAACGTTCACCTCGGCTTCTTATCTGTAATATCTCCTGCAGATGACAGAAGGCAAGCTGAATTACAGACACAATAATCCAAATGCAGACTGAATCAGTAGCTATAGGCTACGATGCAACCGCGACGTACTGAGACGCTGCCGAATCGCTCAGCGCAAACATCCCAGCGCAGCCTCGTAGACTGTTTTCACACTGGGTTCGCATTTATTTATGTCTGAAGCTGAGGTCAGTCGTCCTCTCCTCTATGCCCACAGGCCCCTTTTCACACTTGTTTACTACATTATGTTTGTTTAAATGCCTTCTGGTGGCAAAGTGGAGGTGTTTACTAGAGGAAACTATTTAAACATCGACTCTGAAATGTGGATTTTCAGTACATTTTAGCACAAAAGAAGAAAAATACCTAATACCCTGCTCCAAAAGTAATGCAAGTTAGTTCAATGAAGGTTTTTTCTTTGTGAATGAAACATTGCAGTGATATAAATGAAGCTGCATTTTGGTTTGAGCATCTAATATTATGTTGTGCTCACGTTTTAATATGTGGCATTCAGTTGAAAATATCCTGAGTTTACAATAATAGGACAAGTGCTAAAGACAGTGAACATATTGAAACACTTGTGTGATTATTAATATTACTACTGATATTTGGAAGTGATTTTTAGTGCTTCTTATAAGGTTACAGTTAACTCATTATATTATCCCCGTAGGGAAATTTGCTCTCTGCATCCTAAAACCACAAATAGCATCTAACATTAGCATTAGCATTAGCATTATGAATCTGATACAGGATTTATCTGTCTTCCAGAGATGCAAAAATCTGTCATTTTAATAGCTTCGTATTTTTTAATCAAGGTGCTAATCAATGATTATTTATTATTTTGAAAGTGAATATTCACCAAATGCATGCATGTATTTACATTTTATTAATACATGCTATTTCCAAAGGTTATGAAGCTTAATTTTAAGCCAAAAACTGACGTCGTCTCTTCGTGTGACGAGATTATATATTAGAATATTACTAATATTTAATAAAAGCTAATACAGGGCTGTTATTTTTACTTAATACCACTTCTCAAGCACTACATATGTGACACTAAAAACTTGGATGAATGCAGAAATTTGTTCTCTGCATCCTAATACATACGTAGTACCTATCATTAGCATTAGCATTAGCGTGATGCATGATTCTGACACTGGATCAATGTGTTTTATAAAGACGCAAAAATCTGGTAGTTTTAATAGCTTCATACTTTTTAATAAAAGGCGCTAGTCAATGATTATTATTTTGAAAGTGAATAATTCACCAAATTCATGCATGTATTTAAATATTATAAATACATGTTATTTCCAAAGGTTATGAAGTTTAATTTTAAGCCAAAAACTAACATTGTCTCTTCATATGACGTGATTACTCATTAGAATATTACTAATAATTAATAAAAGCTAATAAAATACTATTATTTAATACTTAAATGTGCAGTGCTTGGGAAGCAGTATCAACACTAAAAAAGTTGGATGAATGCAGAAATTTGTTCTCTGCATCCTAATACACACACAGTACCTAACATTAGCATTAGCAATTAGCATTAGTACATAGCCCACATAAGGCACATTAGCCCATAAAAACCCAGTGTTATTTTTGTGGTTCCCAAATGATTTTTCATCTCTATTTAACCTTTCTTTAAGTGATTTATCACCATTTATGATAATAATATCCTCTGTATTTAGTTTTTTCAGTGAAAATCAGGTATTTTCCTGTATTTAATTCACTGATCATGTTAATGTTCTTAAAACCTCAGATTAAAGTTGTGGGTTATTATATAAAAAACAGAACACTGAAGAATAAGTGACTTTTTTTATTGAAATATATCATTAACTGAACATAAAACTGTCTCCACCCACTGTCGTTGATCCAACTCCAAGGGTTTTACTGGTGAATCAGTGTTGTAGAAGATGATGGTGTTTCCATGGTAACTAGGCAGCCTCTGAGCGTCAAATGGGTCATCTCTGATGACCATGAAAAGATGAAAAACTGTATCTTGCACCAATTATTTACATGCATTGATAGGATTAGTGGATCAACAGGTATGAAACAGTTTAGATCAGTAGATGCTTTTGGTCGCCAGTGGCTGTTTGGGTCTTTATGGGTTAAGTTGTTATTGAAGGTGGTTCTGGGACCAACTCCAGATCTTCATCAGCACTGCGGTCAATGACTATGACAGGAGAATTAACCCATGTACAGAAAAGGAAAAAAGTTTTTGGACACCTCATGCATTTGTGATATATTGCATTAAGAATCACTCTTAAGTCACCCATATGCTCCCTTCTGCACATGCTCCGTTCTATCGAGGTCAAAACTGGTAGCATAGTTACATTCACCGGTAACAAAAGGGCTAAACACAAAACTGCAGATAACTGTTGAAAACCACAATAAAATGACCTTAATGTAGCCATATATTCATCATTTACTCAATAATAACCAAGAACTGCGCATAATAAAGCAGTGCAAAGTTAAAAGTAAACCTTTTAACTTTCCCTACAAGTGGTCATCGATGACTTAATGGCTGGTAAAGGGTTACATTTCTGCCACACGTCAAATATCAATGGGAATTTGAGCTGAATACAATAACAGATAGCGAGATAAACGTCCCAAAGGCAGCGGAAGCCGACACCGGAGGAAGTTTGACAGGTCGGTCCAAACGGGGCTCTTCAGAACACTGGTAAAATCATTTGTCTCCAAAATTCATCTTAGTAACAAAAGGTTCATTAACTGTGCTATTGAAGTTGATGATACTCGTATTTTGCGTTTGGGAAAACATCAGAACAACTGGACACAACGGTGGCAGTCGACCTCCACGTGGACCTTCTGTTTTTAATAAATGTGCTTCCTCAGTGTCATAAACTGCATGTTTTGTTGATGATTACAATACAATGGATGAGCGTTAATTAAACGAAGCCTCCTATGATTAGTCATTGATTGCAGACAACATGGCATGTCTACATGATGAAACACACAACTGCCCGGTTCCAACTAAAACAATATGGACACTGGTTACAGTTGATTAGCACTGTTGAATCATTTTAATTCTAATTAATTAACATTTCTTTCATTTAACCTATTTTTATTTGGTTTAGTTACTTTATGCACAGTCTCAGCAGGTGTGTGTTGTATCTCTATGTAGACTTAAACCCAATCTGAAGATGACTTTCTTTACTTTTATCGTGTTTTTGCATGTTGATGAGAAAATAAACGTGATTAAGTTGCATTGTCTGTATATAGATTAAATAAACTTCCGATCTGTACCTGCGGTGCCGTTCACTGTTGTTGGTGAATATCTTATCTGACATTTCTAGCTGAAAAAACACTGGTTATTTACAATTCTTATAGATTTTACAGACTCTCACCTTTAACTTTTATATGTTTGCATGTGACTGTTCTATGTAAAACAAGCTGCGCCAAACAAATCGCAGCTGGTGAGATTAATAAAGTTATTTGTATTGTTTCGTATTGTATATAAATCCAGAGTGACATCTAATTACTGGGAAAATTTCATGCGTGCCCTTTACCGGTACAGCTATGCTTCATCGTCTGCGGTTCAACACATTCGTAAATGTGAGCTTGACAGAGCGGTCGCCGTCTTTCGCAGCCCACCCACCCCTGAGCCTCGGCGAGGAATCCGTGGGCTGAGCGCTTTGCAAACTCAACCTCAGCAGCCGTTGTTACGAGAAAAAAAAAAAAAAAGGCTTGTAAACTTAACTTCCACTGGCAATTTCCTGCCCGAGTAATATTTAAACCAGCAACTGTCCAGACGGTGCTGCTTCCTCCTCCATACTGTTTGTACTTGGCCTGTTACCTTCCATCCCCTTCTTCCCATAAGTGACTGGAGGGGGGCGAGAGGCGATGGCAGGGATCATTACATCACAAAACGCCCGGCGGCCATTGTCCTGAGCAACTGCCACATAATATTACCGCAACGCTGTCCACAAACAAGTGGACAGGTCCTGTGTGCCAAAGTGCAGACACAGGGAGGGAAAAAGGAAGGGGCGGGGAGGGGGGGGGGTGAAGGGACCCACTCATGGAAATGACAGGAATGATGAATACGAGAATGGAAGGATGAGAAAGTGAAGGAAAGGTAAGAGAGGGGGAACCGGGGCGGCCATGTTTGTCCCCTGGGTCCAAATCGCGCCGATTCTCATGCGGAAACGGTTGACATTTGTATTTCCGTGACCCAGATAATGTTTGCTTGGACATAGAAGGATTGCATAAAGTCAAAGGTTAGGGAAGTACGGTGGATGTCAGAGTGGTCAGCGCCACCTTGGAGCTTTCTCGTATTACCAAAGAGGCCTGGCATTTTTCTCCACGTGTGATGGTAATGAGTTTCCTCCCACCCGTGAAGAGTTGTTTTTCTTCTTTTTTTTTTTTTTCTTTGTCGGTTCAGAAGAGGACAAGGCTCCTTTGGTTTTACTGTTCAAACACAAACATTTTGCTTGGTATGCCCTCAACCTTTACATCGCTGCAGGGAGCCGGGACTTCACAAGCAACAATGTCATGTGCACGCACGGTGTTCTGAAGAGAAATCATTACCGCATGTTGGCTCATGCTTTAGGTAATTTGAGAACTGGGTTTATAACAGGGACGGTGACTATAGCAGCCAAAGATAGCCCAACGAGCATGTGTATTGAGCTGCTTATTGGATCGAGACATAAATATCCACAAACCAGAAAAAAAAAAAAAAAAAAAAAAAACCAGGGAAAAAAAAAAGCCACCGTTGTATTTTTCTTTAAACAAGAGTGTACAACTTCATGTGCACAGTTGCTTTTTTGTGGTTTCTGTGGTTCATAGATGAAAGATTAAAATTCAAGTTGCAATATTTGATAGTTTTTTTTACTTTACTGGGCAAACACTCCATAATTAAGTGATCTACCTTTCTCCTGTAGGATGTTGTTTTTTGTTTTTTTTTAGAAAATCTACAATTATTGGTGTTTTTTTTTTTATTTATTTGATTTACTAAAGGAAAAACAATATGATGCATTTTAGATACTGTGTCTTGAATTGTTTTTTTTTAGTTTAACCAACTGAATCCCCTCCCTCCCACTTTTCCCACGTACATACAAATTACCACTAAATGTGAAACAAAACAAACAAAAAAAAAAAATAGCTCTAGAGCGGAAATCTCCTGACCCACCAAAAGCATCTGTTTGGCTTAGTGATTTGATGTTTTTCCTAAAATTAGAAAAAATAAAGTATTTCACCAGAGGATCAATTGGAATGTTCCATAAGTTATGGGACCCCTTCATTTTGTATTTTGATCGGCTCAACACCCTCCCATAGCATCATATACCCTGTAGGCTAGAAAAAAAACGCATGAAAGTGTGCCTTATTTAATTTAACTATATCATGATTTATATTATTATATGCCCCACCCCCACCCCAAACACAATTTTTTTTTTCTGTGACTATTAGTGCTTTTAGACAGGCGGTGCAGGGATTAAACACATGATAGATGGATTTAATTTAAATTCATTTAAATACTAATCTACTTTATGGCTCGACATAGATGTTTGGAAAAATGGCCTCAATGTAAACTTACGTCAGGTCAATCTGTATTTATGTTTTTCTACGTTGGCTGTGCTGCTCTGTCCCATTCAACCAATAATGGAACATTTGAGGTAATCGGCTCGAAGTTTGGACATATTTTCAGTTTTTTCTAAAACCGCTGCCGCTGACAGTTATGTCGTACTCGGAGAAATGTTCGTCGGAAGTCTTGACCTTATATGGCAAGTGTCGTGACGAAACTAGTTACAAAACGTAACAAATTAGACAGGAATTAAAACAAGTTGTAGAAATCCGCTTGATTTTTACCAAAATGAATCTAAAGATATCTTTGCAGCACCTGGAGGGTTCAAATTCAAACCGTATGAACTATTAGGGTCCAAATACACAAATAAATGAACCAAAGACTAATAAAAGCGGGGTTGGACAAGTATGACCCCTTTAAAGGATAGTTTGTAGTTGTAAACATTTTCATCATTTTTTTTTTTTTTAACCTTTTTCACTAAAAATTTCCATTATTTATATATCATTATGTAAGTATTTCATTGGTCCGGCCCACTTGGGGTCAAACTAAATGAACTAAATGAGTTTCACACCCCTGATCTAGACAGTAGTTGCTTTTCCATTGGACAGATGGATTCAATTCAATTTTATTAGCAGAGCCCTGTATCACAATAAAGTTACCTCACAGGGCTTTGCAGAATTAGTTGGATATAAACAAACAACAGTCAAATAAACAGTAGATGAAGGAAATGGATTAATGTCTCGGGCATCCCCTGTCCTTAGACCCTCCTTCCCTGCAAAGAAAAACTCCAAAAACCCAGAGGGAAAAGAGAAACCTGAGGGAGAACCACAGTGAAGGACAGATCCACTCCCATGGATGGACAGACTGTAGATGCACCAGGACTGATGGACGAACATCATGCGCAAAACTTTACTAAATGTCAAAAAAACAGAAGTGTGTAATGTCGGTTTTTCCGTTAAATCACAAATGCAATGATTTGTTGATTTATTATCATGAGATGACACGAGAAGTCATTCCATAAACATGGTGACGGACGTAAATGTCACGTTTTACAGATATATTCATTATTATTATTATTATTATTATTATTATTATTATTATTATTATTATTATTATATTTCCCCTCTATCTCGTATTAAATTAAAACATGATTGGTTTCCTGGTGTGTCCACACATAGCGTGCCATGTTTCTGTTAAAACTCTTCTTCTTTGCTTGTTGTAACATCCGTCAACATCCGTTTTCTTTTTAAATTCACGTGACTCTAGTTGCAGATAAAGGTCTTTCCATTGCAGTTTTGCGCCTGAAAAACCACCTCTCGCCAGCGCAAAATATTTTAATCGAAAAACGAGAGTTTGAGCGAAACTGTCGTTTTTTTTCCGTAAGTCAAATTTTTATGCGCAAGTTATATTGGCGCAATTTGAGGATCTTGATGTATTAAAATAACCTGCCCTTTAACCTGTGTTATTTACTTTTACTGTGACAAAACTACACTGCACAAACTTACTAAGATCTGTATGTTTTGAAGAGTTACTGCAGTCTGCTTCACTGCGCTATACGTGTCTTTACTATTATTGTGCCGAAGCTGTGAGGTAATATACATCCCTCTTTTAGGCGATGCGTTGCTGTTACTCCCAGGTGAACACGGATGCGTTCTGCTGCCTGGTTTGGTCTGTGCAAGTACAGCAGCACAACCTCCTCACTAAACAGCAAGAGCAAACATGAGCGAACAAATACATCTTTGCTCTCTGTAAACAGTAAGACAAATACAAAAGCAGACAAACACCGACTTGAACAAACTGGGTATGACAACAAACACGTTGACCAAATAATGTCAAATAGGGACAAAAGGAAATAAAGGGCAGGCAACAAACAAGGGTGACCCAGACCAGCCAGAAAAAAAAAAAAAAAAAAAAAAAAGAGTTTATTTTTTTTAAATAATGCAAATGACGTTTGTAATACAAATTCCAGACTTGCGTAGAAGAGAAAAACGGAGGAAATAAATAAACAAACGGGGGGGGATAAATTGAGAACAGGGCGAGGCAGAGTGAAACTTCAAATGAAGGAAGAGCTGAGGAAAATCGGAGCACAAATATCTGCTGTCAGGATGGATTAGTGTAAACAAGCTCTTTTCCCTGAGAATACCTAATCACATCATTGTGTCCTGCCGCTGGAATGGCGCTTCGATTCCTTATGTGACAAGAACCAGTTTGAGAATAAGGAGATAACGACGCGTTTCAGAAGTCTACATGCAAATAATGAGTGATGACACAGAACACAAATACCGCAGATAAAAGCACAAGAGGGTCTAGTGCAGGTTCTGCGACGCCCATCACGTTGAAAAATCTGAGAGTTCAGGAGACGATATGTTACATAATATAGAAGATGATACAACATCCACCTGTGTAATGTCCTTTCATTCTTTCTGTAAATCCTCTGACGTTAAGATGAATCAGGACACGTTAGATGCTTACTGTTTCCTACTGGTACTTCCGTGTAGAATCTACAGCAGAACAAATGGGATTTATTTATTTATCTTTGTAAGTATTCGGTCCCTGTCAAGGTGGTTTCATTGGTGATGTTCGATACTACGGATTTTCTTTCTGGTCGAATACTGAGTAAAATTGAGGCGATAGCGATCTGCTACCAATACTTTGTACAAATACACTTTATTTCTGGGGAAAAAAAAAAATGTCATAGCTTCATAAAGAATAACAAGACATGAGCGTAATTATTGTTGAATTACTCTTATCTATTTGTTTACTTCTTTATATTTTATGCACTGCCTGTTTTATCCTCTGTTGTACAGTGTCCTTGGCTGTCCTGAAAGGCACTTTGAAATAAAATGTATTATTATTATTATTATTATTATTATTATTATAAATTATTAAGAACTATTATAAAAATGAAAACTTACATATTAATTCATGCTACATGAACATGTTAACATAAATCATGAAAATACTGAACACGTAAAACTTCAACACAAGCCTCCAACATCCACACTTTCCCTCATTCACAAGTTTTTGTTAAGGAACAATAACATATTTTTTGTTTTCCCCTTTAGTCTGTTCTGTTTTTTTTTTGCTCAGCACAGACTGAGTCAGAGTTGACTGACTGAGAAATCATCTGCATGATCAGTAAAACCAATATAGTTCAACAAACGACAGTGGTTGTAGACACTGATGTATTTAGCTGAAAAATGCACTCGCTCTTCGGTTGTTTTGCACTCTGATATAACAACCTGTAAATAATCTCTCAGCTTTTATATGAACATCTACACCATAAATAAATGAAATGTAGGAAAATACCAGATTTTTACTGAAAAAGGTAAAATGTAGAGGATTAGTAGACAAATCACTCGGTGTAGAAAATAAATAATTGGGAAGTTGCCTCAAAAACACTTAGAATAAATAGTCTTTACCTCATTCTACAGCTGCAAAATTCCGATTCATTTGTCCTCCTTGAAGCTGAAAGGCCGCGTTAATTGGAATCCATCTAAATATATAGGAAATGTTTGTTATGTAAATTAAGGTCATTAAATATTTAAGTCCTCTGGGTGTTTATGTTATATTTAGTAGCTGAGATATAGTCGCACATGCACCGGATGTTAAATAAAAAATAGATATTACATAAGGAAACAGTCCGTCCGCCGTCAGATTACCGCCGTAGACAAAGTGCAGTAGATTGGAAAAGAAAAAGAGAATTCAGGCTCTTGATATTGGGACTCTTTTGAGCACCCTTTAGTGAGAGCTTATATCTTAAACCGTCTGCTCAATAACTCAATTCTGCTCTTATCTCCGCTACAAGAAAGAGATTTAAAGCCAAGTGGGAGAAGTTTCTCTGTCTTTCTCTCTCTTTTGCAGGACGTATCCCACAGGCCAGACTGTAAAGAAATATAGAGCCCCCCCCCACTCCCACATCAGCGATGTCTTTGAGAGATTACCATGAAGGAGGGCGTTCATAACATACCACAGCATGTGACAAACGGGTGTTTTATCGATAGGCTACACAGGCCTTCGTATCACACACACACACACACACAGTTGCAGACATGTGGCGCTCATAAATGGAAGAGATGGGTCTATTTGCCACATTGATTTTCTTTAGACTTTTACTATAAATACAAACCGGGTCTTGTTTCGACACTTACTGGAAAAAAGGATGGAGATGCATTTTACGCTATTTTCCTATAAACTCCAAATGTCTTTTTGGTTTTTTTCGCGTTCTCTGTATAGCACGTGTCCTTGAATTACGACACCGTTCCGACTCGAGCCACGTGGGACAGCATTCCTGGATCTCGGTAACAGTGGCAGCGTCTAGCATCTGTGCAGGGAGGATACTGAGCGACCATAACGAGTACAGCCGGAGCCAAGAGGGGTGGTGGGCGTCGTATGCATACATACATACATACATATATCTATATATAGGTGGTCACTGTATAGTTTAGATTTTTTAAGGCACGTTTGACTTTGAAGCCTCCTTAGGTGGGCGGAGGTTTGGCTTATGCAACAGATGCACAATACCTCATGTTTGCCTCATGTGCAGTCGTGTAAGCTTGGTTGAAAAAAGACCGTAACTCTCAAAACAGAAGGACGCTCAAGATAGTGTCTAGGATTTGTTAAAGGCGGGGTAGGAGATGTTTTCCTGGAGCTTTTTTTTTTTTTTACTATTTTGCCTAAAACCCTCTTCACACCCTGACTGCAACCAATTAATTAAAAGCTCTAACACGAAAATAAAAAATTTTACTCACCTGTGGAACGGACGGGACTGAAAAAACACCGTCCGATCATTTTAACCAACCCATCGAAATGACTGAACGGTGATATGTCTATCAAAGTTCACCGGAAAGCTGTTTTGTCGTAAACATAAATCAGTAGGGAATATAACGTTAGCCAGATCAGTATGAACTGGGGCTGATCTGCTGACAAATATAATAATGTGGGGGTTGAATTGATGCTGCGCAGCACTCGTGAACCCTCAAGAACAAGCACTGCGCGTTCTGGTACTCTGGAGGCGTGGCTTCTTGGGGTAAATCTGATTTTTTTAAAAAAAAGAGGTCTGGACTTTTGAATTGTGCATTGTCAAAATGTAGCTTGCTCGAACCGTTTTTCCAGGATCTCCTACCCTAGCTTTAAGTTGCTCGACTAGTGGTTCATCTAGAACGGGGGTGTCAAACATATGGCCCACCAAAGGGTCCAATCCGGCCCACAGGATGAGTTAATACTTAAAGGGGTCATATTTTGCTAAACCTGCTTTTATTAGTCTTTGGTTCATTTATTTGTGTATTTGGACCCTAATAGTTCCTACAGTTTGAATTTGAACCCTCCAGCTGCTGCAAAGCTATCTTTAGATTAACTCCGGCAAAAATCGAGTGGATTTCTACAACCGGTTTTAATTCCTGCTTAATTTGTTACATTTTATAACTAGTTACATCACAACACCTGCCCATATAAGGTCAAAATGAACATTTCGCCGAGTACGACGTAATTGTTTGTCAGCTGTAGTGGTTGGAGTAAAAACTGAAAATAAAACTGAAAAAAATGTCCAAACTTTGAACCAATTACCTGAAATATTCAGTTGTCGGTTGAACGGGACAGCGCAGCACAGTCAACATACAAAAGCATAAATAAAGAAGACTGGACATACGTTTACATTGAGGTCATTTTTCCAAACATCTATGTCGCGCCATAAAATAGATTAGTATCTAAATTAGTTACGTCACGACATTTGCACATATAACGGCCCGGACTTCGGACGAATATTTCTGAGTACGACATAATTGTTTACCAGCAGCAGCGGTTTTAGTCCATACTGAAAATATGCACAAACTCTGAGCTAGTTTTCTCTGTTTTTGTGACACTAACCCTCAAAAGGAATCTCAGCAGGATGATTTAAGTACATGATCTGTACATTAAACATAGGAAAATACCAGATTTTTACTGGAAAAAATGCAAAATACAGAGGATAATATTATAATAAATGGTGATAAATCACTTAAAGGTTGAATAGAGAGAAAAAACTAATAATTTGGGAACTGCCACAAAAGCAGCACGAGGACTTTGTGGGTTAAATTGTTATCTTTGCTTCTAAAATGTCTCAGAGATGATTTTTAATTAATGTCTCATTATTGATTTTTTTTATTATCTATGACTATGCTTTTAAATGTTCTACCTTTAAATTTCTCAACTATTGTTTGTGCTCTGACTGTAAAATAACAATTTTCTACCACAACTAACCATCTAATTTCTTCACATTCCCATTAAACTTTAACCCATAAAAACCCAAACAGCCACTGGCAACCAAAGCATCCACCGATCTAAAATGTTTAATACTCGTTGATCCGCTAATCCTATTAATACATGTAAATAACAGTGTTAAAATACAGCTTTTCAGGTTTAAATCATCATCAGGTATGATATCATTTGGACGTTGAGAGGCTCCGTAGTTACCGTGGAAACACTGTCATCTTCTACAACATCGACTCACCAGTAAAACCCATGGAGTCGGATCAATGACAGTGGATGGAGACACTGGGTTTATGGTCACTTAATGGTGTCTTTGCAGAAAAAGTCACTTTTTCTTCAGTTTTCTCTGTTTCTGATATAATAACCTATGAATTTACACTGAACTTTCATGAACATCTACGTAAATACATGATTTACGCTGAAAAAATGTGACATACTGAGGATAACATTACAATAAATGGTGATAAGCCACTTAAGAAAGGTTAAATACAGAGAAAGTGACATAAAAGTAGCACTAGGTCTTTATGGGTTAAGGAAATACGGATATTTGTATCTCAGATCAGCATGAAAAGGACGTCTTACAGCTGTAGCCACGATGTGTCCCAATACTTTTGTCCATATAGTGTAAGTCTACAGTACATTATCATCAGAGGAAAATGAAGATTAAGACGTAGGAGTCATTCTTCAGTTACTTACAACATACGGAAGTCAAAATGCACTCACACATCCATAAAAAAAAACCCAAACGAGAGAAAAAAAAAAAAAAGGGAAAAAAAGCTCTGCGTGAATCACATTTATCCCAAGAAAAGCTCTGGCAGGTGTGAAAACAGCCTTCTGTAGTGAAGAGGGAGAAGACAGAAGGGGGTAATGCCGGTTCTGGCACTGGAGTTCTGCCTTGAAGTGTTACAGTCAAAGCAAGATGGAAGCTCACATCCACCATTTTCAGCTTCTATAAACATCATGTGCACGGCGTACTTTAGATCACATAGCGTCTGACGCCAGTTCGCTTTCCTGCCTCGACGCTCGTCCTTTAAAAGGCAACTCACTAAATGCTATCGCGCATTTTCAGAGAATCGAATTAGAATATATAAAAAAATTAAACCTCAACCTTAGACGTGTAGAAGAAATAGTCATAAAAACCCCAACAGGGATAGGCAGAGCACAGTTTCTGCACACGTTGAGCACTAAAAAAGTCCTGTTTTAGTGGCTTTAACAATCTGGTTTGACACATGTTGCACTCAACTATCGTGGCTTTTAACCCTTTATCGGGCAAGTGACTATTTTTGGTCATTTCCGCACACATTACAAGACAGTGGCAGCAACAGTTCCAGTGAGGACGGTGAGGCAACGATCTGAGGTCCAATGTGGTCTCCAGGGTCTGTAAGGTCCAGTGTGGTCTCCAGGGTCTGTAAGGTCCAGTGTGGTCTCCAGG
>JAPQRP010000002.1:8449831-8469768 GCA_037367295.1 Apogon hyalosoma
ACAGTACCGCAGTGCTTCAGTTTGAACATTTGACAGATAAACAGTACCACAGTGCTTCAGTTTGAACATTTGACACAAACAGTACCACAGTGCTTCAGTTTCAGCTTCACAGTCAACTCACCGTATATTTTATTAGTAAGTTTTTATTTTTATCAATTACTAGAAATTTCAGGCGACCCCATTTGAATTCCAGGCATCCCGACCCCAAGGTTGAAAAACACTGGTTTACATTATCATAATATATACGGATATATTTAATTATACTAATTGCGTTCTCGTATTCCTGCCAATACACAGCCCTAATACCACTGTAGGAGCCTGGAGTATCAGCAAGCAAACAATAGTAGAGACAGAAAACCTCCCCATACTCCCATGACCTAAAAATTAAAATTGTTTAGGAAAGAACATGACAACAACCTCACTACAACATGTCTCACATGGCATTAATTACATACACATGCATCTCAATCCAAATCACGTTCATTATGTGCGTGCACCAAATCCCATGTGCATGTGATGAAAAGATAACGCTGTATAGGGAAACTACAACACAACGCAAACATATGAATTTTTAATCCGAGCTTGCATAAATACAGTCTATTTTGATGAGTCTGCTTCAGTCCTTATCTCCGTTTTGTTCTGAATGAAACAATCGGAGGCACTTCTAATAAGCCAGAAAAATCCCTGGTAGGCCACTAACGTAAACACAAATCCCCGTGTAACAATATCATTACTAGCGGATCCTCAAACGCGCTGGTTTGATCTGAACACGCTCAGGTTCGTTCACATAGGAGCCGATAAAAGCCTCATCTGTCTCACGTAGAAGCAAAATACTCCTGTAACCCTCAAAAAAAAAAAAAAACACCACAAATGTAAAGCTTTTCTGCTGCTGTTCCCTGAAGGAGACGCGTCATCTTTCAGACGTGCAGAACTTTGAGCGGTAATTCCGTCGAAACACTGGCCGTTTCCGCCGACGGCGCCGCCCGATGTGGCTCCGAATGCGTCACTGTAATTAACTGCTGTCACGGTGACGCGCTCATTAAAGTGCATGTTACACCGCTGTACTCCACCTTTCCTAATTTTAAGGAGGTAAACATCAACAAATTCCAGAGGTGTCTAGAGGTTAGCTCATTAGCTCAGCCAAAAATGACAGCGCACGTAAGTGAAGCGATCATAGGGCTTGTTTTTACACAGGATTAAAATGCCATGCAACAGTCTGATAAGTGTTTACATAGTTTATTTGTAAAGCACAGAATATGTCTACACTGTTTTGCAAAGGATTGACCGTTCTTTACCTAATATCGTGATGTATATAAACTCGTAAAGACCCAGAGCTACTTTTGTGGTCGTTCCCAAATTAATTTTTCTCTCAAATTAACCTTTCTTAAGTGATTTAACATCATTTATTATAATATCATACTCTATATTGTGCATTTCTTCAAAGGAAATCGTGCATTTTCCCACATTAAATTTACAGATCAATGTAGATGTTCATGAAAAGCTCAGATTAAAGTTGAGGGTTATATCAGAAATAAAGAAAACGGAAGAAAAAGTGAATTTTACAGCAAAGATATCATTAACTGATGTGTCCAGTCTGTGAGTTTTACTGGTGAATCAATGTTCAGGGTTCCTACAGGTTTCAACAAGTTAAGTTTAACACCTTTAAGACTCTTTAGCACGGACTTTAATGCCCATTTCACAACCGTACAAGCAACAAAATTGTGACCTAGAATTTAGGAAAATGTATTATTTGCATCAATGTCTTGATTCCCACCGTTCCGAGTCATCTCTCACCTGGGGCTGCAGAGTTACTGATAATTGGTTCCTAATTTCAGTATAAATTGCCGGGTTGGAACTGAGTCGATTAACGTTACTTTGCAGCTTGGACACATTTAAACACAATACAGTAAAGATGTTTATGGCAACATAACTTAAGACCTACCGTATCAAACTGAATACAATTTAAAGCCATTTCTTAAAAAGGTATTAAATGCAGATTTGGAAATTTAAGATTTTTAAGAAGACATCCACTGTCACTGATCCAACTCCATGGGTTTTACTGGTGAATCAATTTTGTAGAAGATGACGGTGTTTCCACGGTAACTACGGAGCATCTGAACGTCCGAATGGGTCATATCTGATGACCATGAGAAGATGAACTATATTTACACCAGTTATTTACATCTATTGACAGGATTAGTGGATCCACAGATATTAACCTACAAAGACCCAGAGCTACTTTTGTGGCAGTTCCCAAATGAATTTTTCTCTGTATTTCAACTGTCTTAAGATTTATCACCATTTATTATAATATTACCGTCTTTATTTTGCAATTTCAGTGTAAATCATGTATTTTCCTATATTTATATGAATACCAAATTTCTCATTTTCCTTTATATTTCTTTTTTTTTTCTGCCTGTTTTTCTTTGCACTTGTGTGTTGTATGTTGCTGCTGTTAACTGTGAAATTTCCCCATGGTGGGATCAATAAAGTCTTACCTTATTCACCGCAAAAATCAAAATTTTACCAACATAATTTTCACTTGTTCCATTGGCAGATTTTTTTTTTTTTTTGCTTAATTCAAGCAAAAAAATAAATAAATAAATAAAAATCTGCCAATGAAACAAGTGAAAATGATCTTGCTAAGATTTCTTGAAATCAGATTTTCCAGATCTATTGTTTATAAATCAGTTCTTATATCTTGCTGAAAAGTTACTCTTGAGGTGATTCTGTCTTATTTTAAATGTGATGAGATATTTGGACTAGAAATGAGAAAAATACACTTGGTAAGATTTACATTTTTTCCAGTGTTTAATTTCCTATATTTATTTTAGATGTTCATGAAAACTCAGAATTCAAAGGTTATTATATCAAAACTGACAAAACTTACGAAACATTTACTTTTTCAGTAAAATATATCAAATAACTGAACATAACCCCAGTGTGTCCGACCACTGTCACTGATCCAACTCCATGGGTTTTACTGGTGAATCAGTGTTGGAGAAGATGGCGTTGTTTCCATGGTAACTACGGGGCCTCTGACAGTCCGAATGGGTCACATCCGATGACCATGAAAAGACGACAAACTGTATTTTACACCAAGTATTTCCATGTACTGATAGGATTAGTGGATGGACAGGTATTAAACAGGTTAGATCAGTAGATGGTTTGGGTCACCGGTGGATGTTCGGGTCTTCGTGGTTTAAGGTAAAGTTGAATCAAAGAACAACTGCGTGTGTTGTACCATTTTGCCACGGGGCAGCAGTGGGTAGAATTAACTGTTCGTGCTCATTAAGGAAAACTCAAGTTAACATTGATTTCTAGTCCATTAATGTCACGGCGTGGACTTTGCCTGACCTGGGTAAACTCTAAAATAGAAAGCAGATTGTGGTCGAGGCTATCTTCGCCTACAGGCCATTCATATCTCTTTGTCTAAAAGGAAGGAGAAAAAAAAAAAACAGTGCAATTTCTGCAGGTAATTGCTGATGTTAATCACAGTCATATTTGAGAGAAGGAATAACCTCTGGCCCTCTTCTAAGCAAGCGAGGCCAGTGGTCAGGAGCCCTTTAACCACGAGGAGCTTCACTGACTAATTACCGCAGTCCGCCGGCCTTCCCTCTGCACGACGCCGCTTTTCTACTCTTTTCCATTATCACCTTCATCCTCATAGTCGCTTAAAACCGCTGCGGATTCTGCGATTGTACTCTTCTAATGTTGAGGCTCTGTCTGCTCATATAGGAAAATGAACTCCAAAACCATCGGAAACTTAACACACTTTCATCATTAGGACAATTTAAATCCTTAATCACGTCTTATTTTACCTCCAGCTGCTCCTGTTTTTAAGTTTCAGTTCATCTTTGTCACTTTTACTTTTCGGTGTTTCTGATATTTCCCTTGTGTGTTTCAAATATATTGCCTTTTCAATCCATTATTCCATCATATTTTACCTCTAGCTGCTCCTTTACTTCGTCTTTGCTTCTTTTACTTTTCGGTATTTCTGAGATGTCCGTTGTATGTTTCAAGCGTTTTGTTTTGTCTCGGCTATATTGTAAATGAGGTTGCGTCCTCAGTATATCTCCGAGTTTAAATAAAGGTTATGAAATGAACAGAGAATAATACGATTAATCCTAATTACCTGTGTGATAAATCATCTTTGACTTAAATTTCATTACAGTGACGGCCCTAAATGCAGCATCATTTTATCTTAACCCATAAAGACCCAAACATCCGCCGTTAACCAAAAGCATCTACTGATCTAACCTGTTTAATACCTGTTGATCCATTAATCCTATCAATGCATGTTAATAATCCGTGTAAAATACAGTTATATTTGTATTTTCACGGTCATCAGATTTGACCCGTTTGGACGTTCAGAGGCTAAATATAGGAAAATACATGATTTACACTGAAATTGCAAAATAAAGACAGTAATATTACACTAAATGTTGATAAAAATTAAGGTTAAATAGATAAAAATTCATTTGGGAACTGCCACAAGAGTAGCTCTGGGTCTTTATAGGTTAATACCTGTTGATCCACTTATCCTATCAATACTTGTAAATAATTGGTGTAAAATACAGTTATTCGTCTTTTCGTGGTCATCAGATACGACCCATTCGGACGTTCAGAGGCTCCGTAGTTACCGTGGAAACACCGTCATCTTCAACATCGATTCATCGGTAAAACAAATGGAGTGGGATCAATGAAAGTGGATGGACACACTGGGTTTATGTTCCGTTAATGATAGGTTTTAGTGAAAAAGTCACCATTTCTTCAATTTTCTTCAACTTTACTCTTAGCTTTTATGAACATCTACATCATCAGAGAATTAAATATGGGGCAAAATACCCGATTTACACTGAAAAATTGCAAAATACAGAGGAAAATAGTATAATGAATGTTGAAAAATCACTTGAGAAAGATTAAATAAAGAAAAAAGTCATTTGGGAACAGCCATAAAAGTAGCGCGGGGTCTTTATGGGTTAATACAGTTTCCAAATGAATGTTGAAGACGTTCATGATATGATCTGATCATGAGCCGGATTTTACACGATCATGATGATCTCCATTCACCTTTATAAGGGCAGTGAAATCAGAAACCATTATCATCATGATTTCCACTTTATTTATATATTAAATGTAAGTTGTATATGTTTAATGACATTATCTCATCATTTCATTCTTCTCTATCCCTGCAGTGGTTTATTTTGTGCCTCAGTTTGGGCTGTAAATGTTGTATGAAATTAATGTTGCATCTACCATTTTTACAATAAAACATGATGAATTTCCTATGTTTCATGATTATTTGCCAATAAACCTCTCTCGTGTCGTCATAATTAACTATTATTACTCATACTACGTTGGTGGGATCAATTTCGCCAAACAGAAAATATGATCGACGGTAATTACCTGTATGATAAATAACCTTCGGCTCGTTTCATTGCAGTGATGACCCTAAACGCGTCATCATTTCATCCTAGTGCATATCCCAGCGAATGTTGAGATGTATTCGAAGAAACTCCCTTAAGACATTCCCGACATGTCCGGTGATGCGACTCCACAGTGACCTTGACCTTTGACCTCCGGCATCCATTCAGTTCATCCCTCAGTGCCAGTGAATGTTTGTGCCAATTTTAAAGAAAATCCCTCCAGGTGTTTGAGATACTGCCAGAGAAGGACGGACAGACAACCCCCCCCCCAAAAAAAAAAAAAAAAAAACCCTCCAGACACAACTTAATGAATTCAAAACAGCTGAAGGTGTTTCTGGGAAGAACTGGGAGGGGGGGGTCAGTTAATTTTGTGCCACTATTATAGTTCAAGGCTAATAACTGTTTAATACTACGCATACCTATGAACAGAACACATTTATCGCTTCATAACGTAACTCAAAATATACTGTAGGTCTACACTGCAAGTATCTCAGTCCGCCTTGATGTTGGTTCAGATCTGGATTTTTTTTTTACTTTTTTTTTTTTTAAGAATTCTCCACCATCAGAATTGAATAGTGACACAAATCACATCCACTCCACCAAAAGAAAGGACAAAACTATTCATGACCGAAACCTGGGTGTATGTTTTAAGGGTTAAGAAGGGGAAATATTCATCTTAAATGTCATTAACAGGCTTTTGTTTCCTGTAAATCGTGACAAAACTGACCAAAAACTTAAAAAAAAAAAAGTAAAAAATGCAATATTTGAACGAATTCAGGGTTTAAAATTTCCCAAAATAGGAAGAAAAAAAGAAAGTCTCCAAATACTTACGGACCCGACTGTAATATTGAAATATTTAAGGCAAAGCACAGACACTGAAGTGAAGGGATAAGAATACCAATTTATCGTACTTTTTTGTAAACTGCAGTCACATTTAAGTACATCGGTGATATAAACAGAGTGTGTAGATCTACAGATGAAATACTGATGTTTTAAAGTGAGTGAAAACCTAAATCTACTGCAGCTTTTAAAATCTGGAACCGACACAACAGCTCACACTGTTCCAAGTTCAAAAGACTCTTCACAACTACCCGTTCAGACTGTGCTTTTACATCTGTATGCCGAGCACAAATTATTGATTCTGCTTTTGTTGTCTTTTTTTTTTCTTTTTTTTTCCAGTTTTATCAGAAAACCCCTGCTGGGACCAAATATTTCATTTCTACTCTGTTTTTCCCCTGAAAGAAGCGAGAAAGCAGTTTAATCTGCGGACAGTCATCTTCTACAGCGCGTCTAAAATCTGCTTTTAGACTTTTGTACGGAATCACCCTCATTCTCCACAATTACACAAGTGTCTTTTCATGACCAGTGATGGCAAAAGGTAAAAACTGAAATGGTTGTAATGCGGATTAGATGATAGAGTTGCGTTTTGCGTGACTCCTGCAGGTGAGCCTGTTAAAATGCACACTAAGGCTATGCAAATGTGACCCACATCCGATTTTCTGGGAATGTTCAGTCGTACCTTTTATTCATTCATTCATTTTCTAAACCTGCTTTATCCTCACTAGGGTCACTGAAGCCTATCCCAGCTACATACAAAATAAAAAGTTCCTGAACCCCCCCCCAAAAAAACAACAAAGTGATCATGTAAACAGCACAATCTGCTGTGTTTCATCAGATAACAGCAGTAATCTGATTATGACTAATCAGATTAACACACATGGATTTCTCCCCCAATACTCCCAAATCTTCCTGCATATGTACAGGTTAATCTGATTTATTTCGTTCTTTTACGTCTGCGCATGTTTAAGCATGATAAAAAGCGTAAAAAACAGGAGTTACATAGTCAGACATGTTTGGAAGACCATAACAGGAAGTTTGATTCTACCCTCACTATGGACTAGGGATGCAACGGTACTTGAGGAAACCGTTTACCCTTCGGTCCGCCCTGCACGGGACAGTCCGAGTTTTTAATACCGCTGTTTTCTTTTACATCCCTATGCAGAACAGGAATTTATTTGAAAAAAAGCCCCCTTTGGACCCTATGTGTGCGCGTGTCTGTTTTATACGACTGTACGTCAAAGAATAAGACATATTTATATTGTTCAGAACAGAAAGTGTTATTTTATTCGGTACAGTGACATAATTTGTTCCTACTGTGAGATTCAGTTCTTGCTGACAAACAAAATAAGTGGGAGAAAAATAAGTGTTCTCTTTATGCACAAAACACATGCCGAAACCGTGGCCCAAAAACCGAGGTACGGACCGAACCGTGGGCTACTTGTACCGTTGCACCCCTATTATGTACGTACTGGGAAATAAATCCCATAATGAACTGGAGCGTCTAAACCAGGGTATTCGATCATCGCATTTTTTAAGTCCGTGTAAACGCGTCGCATCTGATCATTTCGATTATCTGATTACTAACAGTTATTGGATTTTTATGGTCATATAAACAGGCCCAGTAATTATCTATTGAAGTCAACCTCTTAAAGTGTGCTTTGAAAGAAAAACAGGACCTCTATTAATATTACAATCTCCAAAAACGATCGTATTTCGGCACCATTTGAAAGAGCGACCAGGGGTCTGCTGCTGAGCAATGCCAGTCGACTGTGTCCCAACACCCTGAAAGCAATCTATATAACATCCACTCCCTCAAGGCACTTGGGAAGCTCACTTAAAGACATCAATACTCTGGGAAATGAGACACAGAGCAATGGCTTCGGAGACTGAGAAGTTAGACGGCTGACTGAAACGCTCTTACATCTTATTTAAGGTGTTGGTGCTCAGTGCATTTGAGTTCAGCTTGTGAACTACTTTCCCTCTTGTTAAAACATCAAACGGCACCGGATGTCCAGTCGAAAGGCAGCGGCAGGGGCAAAAGAGTCGACGCTCAGAAATGAAATGTGTTACTTTGAGTGGCAGCGTCGAAGCAACAGTAGAGCCGAGACAAACAATTACCATCATTGATTCATCCGTTTTTCCTTCGCACGATGAGTCGACGGGTGTCCCGACTATAAAGTGTGAGAAAATGGTTCAGGTTCAAGTTACTTAACCCTTTAACCCCTGAGACCGGATTCCAGGTAAACGTTCTGCTGTGAATCTGCGTCTGTTTCAGTAGTCGCTTTTCCATTGGACTTACGCGCAAAAACTTTACCGATATTTAATAAATGTCAAAAAAACAGAAGTGGGTAACGTTGGTTTTTCCATTAAATCATAAATGCAATGATTTGTTTGTTATCGTGAGATAACATGAGAAGTCATTCCATAAACATGACGACAAGTGTAAATAGTGTTGATTTACAGATATATTCACCATTATTATTATTATTATTATTATTATTATATATTACCCCTCTATTTCGTACTAAATTTTAAGAAATGATTGGGTTTTTCTGGTGTCCACACACACACACACACACACACCGCGCCATGTTTCTTTTTTTTTTATACTTTATTTTTATTATTAGATATTTTTACATGGAACAGACAGATATATAACAGTGAAGACAGCAGACA
Source organism: Apogon hyalosoma (assembly GCA_037367295.1). Taxonomy (NCBI): domain Eukaryota; kingdom Metazoa; phylum Chordata; class Actinopteri; order Kurtiformes; family Apogonidae; genus Apogon; species Apogon hyalosoma. Next base: position 8,458,777 of record JAPQRP010000002.1, read on the forward strand.
GGGTTAATACAGGTTCAACATATATTAATTCATGAATTTGATCAGTTGTAAGGTGTAAATCAACAGCTGAGCCGCAGAGACATGTTCATTTGTACATCATATTCGTCCAAATTCTTGGCAGCCGCAGAAAAAAAAATATAAATTCTACAAATTATAGAATAAGACATCTGCACAGGATAGAACAAGCACTTTCACTCCTTTAGATTCATAAAAGATGTCCAAGGTTCCCAGAACCTCAAACTAAGCACTTGCATATCTCAGAGAGAAGGTCAGATGCTCCATCATACAAATCTCCCCTATGATCTCTTTCAGCGCCATGTTTCTTTTAAAACTCTTTTTCGCTTGCTGTGACATCCGTCAACATTTTTTTTTTTGGTGACTATTTGTGGAATAAAGGTCTTTCCATTGCAGTTTTGTTTGATATACCAATTGCGCTACACCCAAAAAAAACACCTCTTGCCAGCACAAAAACTTTTATTTCGAAAAATGAGAGTTTTGGCAAAATTGTTTTTCCATTAGGCAAATTTTTATGCACAAGTTATAGTGAGATAATTTTAAGGTCAAAGGAAAAGCGACTAGTGTCATAAAAGCTGCTGTGAGTACGTGCTTGTGTTCCTTTTCTTCAGTGGTTTTGTTTTACTGTGTGTTTTAGGGTCAAAAAAGGTGGAACAACAGAAAAAGACAGAGGAATTGAAGTTTGACAGGTTTGGACTAAATAAAGCAATCAGAATGTACATCAATAAGAGATTTAAGATGTTGAATTTGAACTGTAACACACTGAACAACAAGGATTTGAATTTAGGCCCAGTACTTTTTGTTTTAGACTCTTCTTTTCTAAATCAGTCCAGGTGCTTTTTGGCATCTGGTTGAACTCTAAAAAGCAGTTCCACAGTCAAAACTCAGCAAAAAATAAAATAAAATAAAAATAAATAAATAAAGGAAAATCACCACAACACTGCAAATAATAGCAAAAAAAAAAAAAAAAAAAAAAAAAAAAAAGCCCAAACTGTCCATTTTTATAGCAAGTCGGTCTCACTTAATGCTCTGTGTTTTGTCCAATTTTTATGTACCGGTTTCATAGAAGGACCCAAATAAGTACATAAAGAAATAAATTATAGTAAATTGTCCTTTCAAAGTCCAAAGTGACAGAGGAGTCTCAGAACTATTCAAAATATTTGATCAGTTATCAAAAATCAATCAATTAATGCGGTCGCCAACAAGTTTCTGCAACTGTAAACCAACGACAGACGATAACTTTCTAAAGGAGTTACCAAAAATGATAGAAAAATAAATACTCCCATCCGGTCTTTTCACTTCATTATTCCACTCGTTTTGGATCTGTTCCCCTCATTTGGCCTCGGTATAGCTCATCTGTAATTTAGCCATTTGTGTGTGTGACAAACAATATTCATTTTCTCCAATATTCACCAAAAAAAAAAACAAAACTTCCCCTCAACAGTCTGTCAGCGTCGAGTAGATTCTCAGCAATGCGCATCAATTAACTCCGACGTAACGTCTTTCCCTTCCGCTGTCCACAGCTCCAGATACACGGAAGGACACGAGGAGAAGGATTAAACCTTATGTTGAATATTCAGATAATTTCCCCCTGCCTCTCTCTGGGAACATTACACTGTCAATCAAGCTCCAGGCATTTGGTCCTTGCTGTCAGCACTCCTCCCTCTGCCACCCTTTATTGCCTTGGCAACAAAAAATGACAGATGTACAGGGAATACAAATCAACTGGCATTAGAAAGACAGAGCAGGGACTAGTAGATAGTAGAACAAGTCAGTCACAGATGACTCATGACAAATGGGCGACCATCAATCAGTATCATTTCTCCCAGAAAACTGTATACGTCATGATTAAAAAAAACAAAAAACACAAAGGTGATGCTTGTTTGCGTCGACGTGATGAATCGGTGTCACATTTTCGATGCTATGCAGTCGTAACATACATCTGAAAACGCGTCTCGGTGGGTGATTTGAAAACTTCCAAAAACGAATCCATCATCTGTGTCTACACAACCCTCGGCAGCGACTCATCATCATGTGGTCACATTCGATGCTGTCACAGTTTGGTTCCATGCTTGAGCTCTATTTTATGCATTTATGCATATCCACACATTCTATTCTTATCCAACTGCCAATAAAGTTCTGCTACACTCTTTCGCATGAGGAAACATGCAGAACTAGAAGCAGTGGGGATGTGCAGCTCGAACAGCCAAGAAAGAAAACTCCAATTTCTGCCTGAGGATTGTATGCCTGAGCAGTCGAGTAACGCTGCCCTTTACATCCATGTCTGTCCAGACTCAGGAAATACATGTCAGGAAAACTTTGAAGAAGCTCAACTTTGAGTGGATTTTTGGTCAAATGGAAAGTTTCACCACACTGACATAAGAGAGGAGGAGAAAAGTGGTTTTACAGAGAAACAGGATGTCACACTGAAGTTGACCTTTGACCTTTTGGATATATACATATAACGTAAACACCAGGTTGCAATTGGTTGGAATGATCATGATTACTTTACAATATCATGATAATCGTTTTTATGCACCTTTACAAGAACAGTGAAATTAGAAACTATTTTCATTATTTCCACTTATAAATACATAAATATGTTCAAAGTGTATATTTTTAATATTGTCTCATTGCATCCCACTCTTTTCTATCACTGCAGTGGTTTATTTTGTGCCTCCAATGGGCTGTATATGTTATCAGGGTGCGATTTCCTCAAAGAAAGAAAACAAAAAACAACAGGGGTGGGGGTTAAATCATGAAAAAACAAGCAATCCAGAGACCTAACTCTTTTTTTAAGTTACTGGTCGGACCTAATACGTGTCCAACAGTTGAACATTCATCTTTAATGCAAACTAAAAATACATGAAATATTTAATTTTCTGCGACGGCCACACCTGCAATGGGGAAGATGGTCTGATTAAGTTTCAGGACCATGGACAGGGGCCGACCATGCCAACATGGGAGACTATTTACGGCGAATGAGCAACTCAATCAGACTGTAAAACGGAACATCATAAAACCTAATCGATTAAGATGCAGTTGAACATGTACATTGGCGCCTGCAGACGTACGTCCGTACTAGCGATGAGCGGATCAGCGGGTTACTTGGGGGCGGGTCAAAAAATTGTCACTTTCAATCGCCAATGGGGAAATTACAGTTAGATGTTAGGCATCAAGCAGCAGCAACTTTCTCGGTCGCGCCACACAGGTAAAGTATACGATTTATTTACGTGCATGGGGACGTTCACGAATTCCCAGACTGCTGATAGTTCTGTTCAGGTGAAAGTTAAGGCTCACACAGTCGGGCGCACTGTGCACGTAGACTGCTGTGAGACTCTACGTCTGCTTCGAGTCAAGTACGCCCGATTATACATGTAAGAAAACTCCGTCACAACCTGGCTGTAGAGCGGGTCGTCCAATAACTGAAGGGTCGGCGGTTCGAATCCCACTGTGTCCTAGTCATATACTGTTGTGTCCTTGGGCAAGACACTTCACCCTCCTTGCCTCCAGTGTCAGTCACACTGCTGTATGAATTCGTATGATTGTTCGGTGGTGGTCGGAGGGGCCGTCTGGTGCCAATTAGCAGCCATGCTTCTGTACAAATGTAGTTTACTGCCACCAGAGGAAGAATGTGAGAGTGAATGAATAATGGAACAATATTGTAAAGTACTTTGGGTGCCTTGAAAAGCGCCATAGAAATCTAATCCATTATTATTATTATTATTATTATTATTATTATTACCCTCGCCCCCCAAAGGAGAGGCGAGGGTATTGTTTTTGTTTTGTTTTTTTTGTGTGTGTTTGTTTGTCAGCAACTTTACGCAAAAACTACTGGACCAATTTCCAGGAAATTTTCAGGAAAGGTGCGAGGTGGTCCAGAATAGATCCCATTCAATTCTTGTGAATGTAGGTCAACGGTCAAGGTCACTAAAAATGTGTTTTCGCTGTGATAAGAGATAGGACTAATCAGGTAAAACGTTTGCGAGGGGCGGGGTTTGTTGTGCCTGGCACCACTTGTTTCAATTGGTTTTTAAATCATCGGCAGGGTGATCCCCCCCCAGGATGAAATTCATTCAGCAGAAGTAGGGATGTAAAAACCAGACGCCTTTTCAAGAACGCTCTTTAAAGAACTGACTGAAGAACCAAAAAAACCAAATCACACCCTATATGTTATATAAAATCAATGTCATATCTACCATTTTTACACTGAAACCTCATGAATTTTCTGTTTCATGATTATTTACCAATAAACCGCTCTCATGTCTTCTTCTTCATAAGTTTCACGTGCATAATCTACTAATATTAGACTCATTCTACATTGTTAGAAATTTTGCTGAACGGAAATTACGATTGATCAGAATTACCTGTATGATAAACGATCTACATTTCAAGTTTCAGTACAGCGATGACCCTGAATGCACCGTCATTTCATCCTAGCACACATCCCAAGTGAAACGTATTTGAAGAAACTCCCCGAAGACATTCCTAAGATATCCGATGATGTAACGCCACAGCAACCTTGACCTTTGACCTCCAACATCTATTCAGTTCATCCCTCGGTGCGAGTGAGTGTTTGTGCCAAATTAGAAGAAATTCCCTCGAGGTGTTTCTGAGAAACAGCGAAAAAAAAAAAAAAAAAAACAGACAGAAAACCCAAAAAACATCAGCCTCCAGCCACGACTATTAAGGAATAAACACGACTAAAGGTGTTGCTGGTGAGGATGGTATTTTAGTTGACAGGAGGAAAAATTCAGTTCATTTTGTGCCACTATTAGAGTTCAAGGCTAATAACTATTTAATACAACACAGACACTACGAAGAAGAAGAGACATCTATAATTGAACAGTGGAACACAGGTAAACAGTGTTAAATCTCCACTCAGGCGCCATTAAACCATCGCAGGAGGCACAGGTGAATGGAGACAATTATCCTGATTATGCAAAACAATTGTGTTTTCTCAAATAAAAGCTATAAAACAATGCTGTAATAACTGTGACAGGTCTGAGCGTTTCATATTCAGTCCTAAGTTACCGCTGGAACAGTCACCAAAGGGTCTACCAACTACAATACTGTCAGATAAACAGATTAACATCTTCTTTTCTTTATTTATTCACACGCGCCGTCATATTTGCCACGCCGCAATTGCCGTCTTTTTTTTTCTCCCCCCCGCGGCTTACAGCTAAGTAGATGTGTAGAATCTCACCCTGTGCCGTTTTGCTGTTGATCTGTGCATCCTTTCATGCTCTGCCACCTCCTATAGCACCATGCATCTGACTGTCAGTTCTTTAAAGAGCGTCTGATGTGGCAGCGTAGGCTCGACAGCGATTTCAGGGTTTCTGGTAGGTTTGAGGTCGGAAAGTAGTGATGATGATGATGATGTGTTTAAAGGGAGACGCGTTAACACTTTGCATAAGCGGGGATGCAACAGAGGTCATCCAGTAGATCTGATGTCAGCGTGGACTCCAACCAGGCTTTTTTTTTTTCCCTGTAGAACGTGTCGAATTTATTAACTTTAACACAAACACCCAGCGCTACTTTTACGCTTAAGTTCTCAAATGGATTTTTGTCTCCGTTTAACCTTTCTCAAGTGGTTTGTCACCGTTTATACTAAATCATCTATTCTAAATACTGCTTTTAGAATAGATTTATCATGCGTTTATTATTACACTGGTCCTCTGTGACACTTTTTGTTCCTCCATGTTTTATTTTTTTTTTAAGACGTGTTTCAGTGACAAATTAATCGGAATCTTTCGGTCTGTGGTCATGTAGCTCAGTCGTTCTCAACCTTTTTCGAAGAAACACCCCTTTACGTCATCATGAGACAGAATTTGGCAACCAGGGGATTTGGGGGGGGTTATAGTGCTGCATAGGTAACAGCCCCCTTACCTCAACATTATCCTTGTGTCCATAGAGTGGGTCTGATGGAGCTTATATAGGTACAGTAGGTAGTGTACCCCTCATGATCAGAGGGGGGGGGCTTTCCATTGAAGACCAGAGGGGGGGCTAACTCTTGCTGCAACGAGTTAGCCCCTAACTAACTGCTAATCTGTGCTGCAACGTATCTTATTGCATTATTCCGTTGCCATAACAGTGATACTCACAGACTAACGCACCCCATTTCAGTCTCAACACCCCCCCCCTCAGCTTTCTCATTCCAAACACCCCCCAGCAGTGTCCCAAGCCCCCTTAGGGAGTGGTACCGCCCCTGCTGAAAAACACTGATGTAGTTGTTCATAAAAGCTAACATTAAAGTTGAGAGTTACTATATCAAAAATAGAGAAACTGATTGTTCAACTGATTGTAAAAATAAACGTCTACATCTACCATCATTTATCAAACTCCATGGGTTTTATGGCATTTTCAGTCAAAATCAGGTTTTTTTTCCCCTACATTGGACAACCAAATTCTGATGCAGATTCTTTCCTACGGCAGTGAGGATTGTTGTAAGCATGTCGTACTTTAACTTGTTTTTATTGCGTTATTTTATTCATTGATTTGGCTTTTATTTAACATATGTTTTTAAGTACTGCTACAACTAGATTATTTATTATGCATTTATTATTACACTGGTCCTCGGTGACACTTTTTGTTCCTCCATGTTTGTTTTTGTGTGTCTGAATGACAATATAGGAATCTGAATCTTTAATTTAATGATCATGTAGCTATTCATAAAAGCTAAGATTAAAGTTGAGGGTTAACATATCAAAAAACAGAAAAATGAAGAAAAAGTGAATTTTTCCAATGAATGTAAAAACAATCAACTCCAGCTACTATCATTCATTAAAGTCCATGGGTTTTACTGGTGAATCAATGTTGTAGAAGATGATGGTGTTTCCACGGTAACTATGGAGCCTCTGAACGTCCAAATGGGTCATATCTGATGACCACGAAAAGATGATAAACTGCATTTTACACCAATTATTTACATGTATTGATAGATTAGTGGTGCAGAATGTATTAAACATTTTACATCAGATAATTTTGGTTACCAGTGGTTACCAGTTTGGGTCTCTGAGGGTTAAAATCTAAATTCTCATCTGTGTATTTTTACTTTTCCTTTACAAAAACGCAACAACATCTAATCTGGACTTTGATCACTTGACAAACACAGAACGACTGGAGTTTGATTATTTTCTTGTTTAGTTTTGGCTGCAGTGCCGACATAGTAAATCCACTTTGATTAAAAAAGAAAAAACTTGTTTTCTTTAACAGGATTACAGTGGCAGACAGCTTCGCCTATATCTTGCCGCTGCCTTTTTGTCGGGGCCACGGGCTTCATTAAACCTATCTGGAAGAAAAAATGTACAATCTCCGTCTTCATTGAGTGCACAAAGGCAAGTGTGCCAATCCACAGACAGAAAAGTTAAGTTACATCATGCATCATGGAACAATGGGGACACTTAAATGAAAGGCTGCAGGAAATGTAAAAAGCACAGTGTGAGCACTCTGTTCATTTCGCAATGTGAATCACATATTTTGGAAACCACTGTCAGTATTGATTACCTCACATTATGTTGAAAAAGGTACTTAGAATGGGTCTAATCAGCCGTAGCAATCTGGCTTGGTCACGGTTACTTTTCTTTTCTTTCCCTTCCAATACTATAACATCAGCTTCCTTCAAGGTAAAACGCCTCTGTCAATAAGTACAATCCATTTTCTTACACTTCAAGATGCAGAACCAATGCTTTGCTGCTTTTCTTAACAACCTGACTGGTTTGACCCAACCTATACGCTATATTCGAGATGTCATTAACAACACTACACATTATCCAGGACTTTCATGCACCAATGCTGTATCAAAGAACTGTTTCACTGTGAAATACATGTGGGTGCTTCTATGAAACTGGGTTCATTTTGGTATCTGGCACTTTTCTAGCTTTTTACACCCATTAATAGAAAGAGAAATTTAGACATATTTCCCCCCAGGATGGACCTAATGATGACCTCAGATAAATGCAAAAAAATATATACGTTTGCTCTAAGTCATCCCATGATTAATTAATTTTTAATCAAATATTGGGGCCAAAAATAGGACCAAAATTGGGACATGAAAGCCTACCTAGGTGTCAGTGCATTTGACCTGAAATCGTGGCCGTAAATGGTCTTATATAGTGCTATAAATAAAGACACTGTTAAATGTGATGACCCTAGTCGTTTTTCTAATCCAGACATGCAGGTTTTTCATGAATCTCAGTCTAGGTTTTGTGTGTAACCCATCGTGTCCACATGCGTTACATGCAGAACCTGCCTGTTTAAATAAATCTCAAGTGATTTTGCAACAGTGGTAATTTTTGTGAAACAAAAAACACTCTGTCTTGCATAATTAATTCAATTCTCAAAATGTACCAGTGAGAGAACAAAGAGGTATTGAAAAAACTAATAGTGCGTAATTTTCGTGTCCTTTTCACTGTGTCAAAAGTGGATTTTTGTATTAAATATAATGTAAAATAACAGAAAAATGTTTTATCTGAAAATTTGTTTCTTTTTATCTCAGTAAATATTTGTAAAATAGACCCAAACTTGCTGCATTACATTCGTCTACATCTGGTTTGAATTTTTAGGACCAGTTTCATAGAAGCACCCATATAACATTCACTACATGGACAAAAGTATCGGGTGTTTCTTTTCAAAAAGGGGTCTGAGCTACAAAACAATAATGTCATAATATAGTTTTATATTGTGATAAATGTCATTGCATTGGTTCATTTAGTTTAAATTGTTATCTTTGCTTCCAAATTGACTCAGACATGGTTTTTACTTAATTTCTCTCGACATTGATTTTGTCTTTTTTTTAAATCCAGGACTGTGATTTTAAATGTTGTAACTAAATTTCTAAAATATTTTTCGTGCTCTGACTGTCTGAAGAACCCCCCCCCCAATAAACTTTCAGGAAATATTAATGTTTATATGTGAAATCATCATAAACAAGACCTCTTACAGCGTAGACACGTGTCCCAATACTTTTGTTCATATGCTTTATAAACATCAATTTAAACAAAACTAACCAATACAATGATACTTATTACAATATAAACCTATATTACGGCATTTGTCATTATTACTTTATAGCCAAGACTCCTGTTAGAAAACAAACACCTGAATCCAATGTGTCTCAATACTTTTGTCCATATAGTATATTGAAAAAAATATTTTCAGGACATTTATTGACTATAACTGCGTATTAGGGCAACATAAGAAAAATCAAAACACTGTCACTATGAGAATCAATTTGTAAAATATCAAGATATAACCTGTAATTTTATGAGACTAAAGTCGGAATATTTTGAGAATAAAGTCGTGTGTTTACATAACAGTGCAATATGTAATAATGTTAGAATTTCTCACCTCATTACGTAACAAAACCACATTTTGTAAGAACATGCTGCATTTTGTAATACATTTTGCCATATTTTATTATAACTTATTACATTTTGCACTGTTATTGCATAAGGCGACGCTCCACACGATCACTTAAAAAATCTGACAACTGCGGAAATCGGATAAGGATGGGAGTATCGGTGCGCATGTAAACAGGCTCAGAGTGGACCCCGGTGCAGTGGGTCCACCTCCGTCCCTGTAGAATAGGTCGTGTTTTTGGTCAGACCGTTTCTTTAAACCCTTCCTGCCAATAACCAGCGCAGTGTGTGAAGCATAGATCCACTCGGTTTCTGTTTTTTCCCCCAGTACAGGTGCCTGCATGGGATGTTTTCCGCTCAGCTTATTATTGACCAACTAAACTCCTAAAACTGTGGCATCCGTACCTCTACGACACGCCCCCCAACGCCTCGGCTGATAAGCTATTCTAGAAAACATCCGATTAATGCGAAGACAAAGACATATTTTTCTGATCAAACTGCCAGCGGTGTACGTCTAACACTTTTTTTTTCTCTTTCGTTTTCTCTCTTTCCTTCACCTCTTGTAGCACCTGAACATACGTCAGAATTAAGATTATATTCTAGTTTAGCTTCTCTGGGGATGAGATGGAACGATTTCTGTACAAAACACACTCAGTTTTACGCAGACTACATTAATGCATGAGATGAAAACGCCTTTAAAAGATATACATATGTACCTTTTGCTTCTAAATCTAATAAACAGACCTTTCCTTGGGGTATTTTTAATAAAGTGATCATGTTAATAAACATACTCCAGTATATCATTATAAAGGACTGGCCGACAGGGTGTAAATATTTTAACACTGTTGACAAGTCATTATATGTCGATCAAATAAACAACTCAATGACATTTTACCAATATTTATGGTTCCCTATGGCTCTGTATGGATTGTGAATAATCAGTGTTAGTAAAAAAGTAATCCAAACACATTGAACAGCCATGGTCAATAATCATTCTGTGTTTAATCAGACAGAGCAATTTTTACCCCCCCCCCCGAAGTGGAGGAAAGGGGTATTGTTTTTCGTCAACGCTCTAGCAGCAGAACTACTGGTTGAATTCATACCAAATTTGGTTTATATTTTGCCATTGACCTACTGTTCCCAATATGTAATCACATCTATGTCAAAGTTCAATTTTTTTATGAATTTTTAAAATCCCCCCCCATTTACTTCTAATGGGCAAAATGTCACGTGTCTATAAAAACATCAGTTTTGTTTAAATTTACTTCAAACTTGCTACATATATAGAGGCAACTCATTTGTTGACATCAGTACATGCATAGACATGGTGATATCAGCTGGATCGATGCCAAAATTAGATACAATATGTGCGAGGGGCGGGGTTTGTTGTGCCTGGAACCACTTGATTTTATTTTATTAATTTATGTATTTAACCAGTTAAGTTAGTTGAGAACTGATTCTCATTTTCAATAACGACCTGGACATATACAGTCGTGGAAAAAAAATATATTCGACCATCAAAGGTCATCAAAAACAATGGCTATGCAATCCAGTCCTAACTCCTGTGTGGATCATGTGACTAAAACAGACAGAAAAGAAAACACGGAATGAATAAAAG
>JAPQRP010000002.1:8479855-8490210 GCA_037367295.1 Apogon hyalosoma
AAAAATCTGCCAGTGGAACAAATGAAAAATATCTTGGTAAGATTTCTTGAAATCAGATTTTCCAGATCTATTGTCTAAAGTAAGTTCTTACATCTCACTGAAAAGTTCCTCTTTAGGTGATTATGTCTTATTTTAAGTGATGAGATATTTGGACTATTTACACGTTTATGTTTATCTCTATGTTGGGGGCGGGGACTTTTGTTAAGAAGGACGGCAAAAATGTACACACTGTATGATGCAGCCATGTTATGTCGTTGAAAATCCATACATACGATTATTTTTAAACAAATTATAAATTTTAGATCCTTAAACGATTGTGGTCGATGGTGGACGTTTGGGTTTTTATGGGTTAACGGTCGAGATTTCTCACTGATTGCATGGAATCGAACTCCAGGCCGCTGGTTTCACACTCTGAAAGTCCGACCGGGATCCTATCGGTTTTAATCACAGCCTTGTACCGAATTATGCAGGTGTAAGATAGAAGAGGCTGGCACCTTTTCCCTGGCTCATCTTGGCTCTGCTTCACAGCCAGAAGAACAGCGCCGTCCCAGGAAGGGATTTGGGAGGGGTGAGGGTGAAAGGACGAGGACAAAGAAAGGGAGAAGAGAGGGATGAGACGCCGCTGGGATGAAATCTTGAGTACGCCAAGGTCAGCAGAACTCTCGCTGTGAAATGAAACGCCGCCGAAAACAACAGGCGCGCACGGTTGAGAAGCACATTCCCATATTAGCTCCTCCCTGAAGACAACCTGCTGAGAGCTGCTAAATGACCACCGCGCTCAGCCTCGGCTCTATGCGTCTGCACACAAACACACAGGCGCTGGTGTTTTCTCGTCGCCGGATTGCTTTCAAGTCATTTCAGATGTTGACCTTTGGCCTCCGTGTTGAGGGAGGATGTGCGCTCTCTTTGTGAACAACGGGATATTTTGTTTTCCATGTGACAGCAAAGTGCCGTGACTCATGGGAGGTTGGAGGTGCATCTAAAGCTTCCAAACAACAGATTTCTGCCATTAATACACTCCTTCGACCCTTTATCCAGCAAGTGACTATTTTTACACTTTACGTTTTATATTCATGTTTCTATTTTATCATGCACTTGCCATTTGTTTTCTTTACGCTGTTGTGCTTTTGTTGTCTGGTTGTGGATTTCACTGCACGTTGTACAATGTATGATTGTGTATGTGACAAATGAAGCTCCTTTGATTTGATTTATTTCTGCACTCACTACAAGACGGTAACAGTTCCAGTGAGTCAACAATCTGAGGTCCAACGTGGTCTCCAGGGTCTGTAAGGTCCAGCTCTGCATGAACAGTGAGTGTACGTGCTTCGTTTGGTACCATGAAGTAATGGTACTAATGTAAGGAATGATGTTCAAAGGGGTCATGTGGATGTGGACAGGGGTCTGGATCTGCACTTATGTTGGTCTAATGTTCTAAAAGTGATGTTCTAAAGTAAACGTTCCTTTCACCTTACATGTGTTTTTATTGTGTGTCTTGGATTTTTTTTTTTTTTTTTTTTGCCACTTGTGGGCAAGGAACCAATTATGGTAACTTCACTGACCTTGATTTTCTACATAATAAAAATAATACACTAAGGTTGAAATTTTCAATTTCAAATTGTTCTATGACTGAACTATAAAGGGTTAATCCATGGCTTTACATATTTTAGGTATTGGTGTATTGGAGTCATATATGAGCTTTGACAATTAAGAAAAAAATTGTTATGTAGAAAAGCAAAGTTATTGAAGTTACCATATTTGGTTGTAGCAAAAATAAATAAAATAAAGTATATACATATAAGGTGACAGAAACATGTATTTTAGAACATTAGAACATCAGACCCCCATCGGTGCTGATCCAGACCCCCGTCCACATCCACATGATCCCTTTGAACATCATTCCTTACATTAGTGCCATTACTTCATGGTACCAAACAAAGCAGCAAGTGTTAAGGGTAAAGAACCAAATATGGTAACTTCATTGACCTTGATTTTCTACATAATAAAAATTTTGACACATTTCACAAAAGTAATAAAGTCTTGTGTCGTCTAATAACACACGAAGGTTGAAATTTTTAATTTCAGAGTGAACAATAATAGGTTAATCCATGGTTTTACATATTTTAGGTAATGGTGTATTTGAGTATTATATGTGCTTTGACAACTAAAAAAAAAAAATGTTTTGTAGAAAATCAAAGTTACTGAAACTACTGTATTTGGTTCCTTACCCTAAGTGGCAATAAATAAATAAAGTATAGATTTAAAAAAAACAAACATGAAAAATGCATTTAAGGTGAAAGGAACACATATTTTAGAACGTTACAACAACAAAAAATGTTATGTAGAAAATGAAGGTACCATATTTGGCTCCTTACCCACAAGCGCTTCTACCTTCATTGACCTTGGTTTTCGACGTAACCATATACATTTAGAAGCATTTCACAAAAGTAATAATAAATAAATAAAACATGTCCTCTAAAAACAGACACTAAGGTTGACACTTTGGATTATTTGAGTATTTTGTAAGAGTGATCTGTAAAGGGTTAAAATCCCGCCCGAGAGCCGAGGCCGTCGCACACATTGGGTAAACACTTGCACATTCACACAAAAGTAGTTCAACAGTTAAACCAATTAACTGCCTCCCTGGAATGTTTCCATTTCTTCTGGCTCCAAATACTGCCATAATTTAGCTGCAATCACAACATACGCTGCGCGTCAGAGGACATTACATTCAATGCCTCCGACTTGCGGTGGCTATTTTCGTTTTTGTGGATATCACTTTTTACTGCGTTCTAAATGAAATGGCGAATTGTGTGACAGGGTGCTTTGCCGGATGAGTATTTTGGAGGAGATGACAGGAACGGTCTGCTCATGTAAACAGCCCGTTCTACCACGCAATGAGACAAATATAACCTGTGAAAAACAACCAATTCAACCCAGAACAATAACATTAAAAAAAAAACAAAAAACAAAAAGAACATATCTTCACAGTTTAAGGAAAGAAACGGCGGCGACGGGAACCAAAACAACCTGCTTCTATAGACAAATTGGGTACTTATGTTAATTTTAGCTTTGCTTCTGACCTGGCTTGTTATAAAGCTGGGGTTTCGAGCTCACATTTCGCCCGCGGTAATTTCGTCTTAAATCGCCGTCCTATTGCAAGATCGGTTGCAACAGAAAGGAATGGATCCCGCCCTCCACGTTAGTTTTTCCAGCGGTGCCATTTTAGATCAGCCCTTTTATTATGCTGTAAACACAAGCAAGATTCCCATATCCTGCCCCGCAAGGACTGCCCTAAACTGTGCTCTAAAAGGTTATTTAGTGTTTCAATATAATCCATATAGTCCATTAAAGACTCATCTTTTCGCCCTCTTATAAAATTTCAATGAGAGACAAAAACAATGTTCTTGTTTGGCTCCATGTTGAACTAGTTATCAGTCTTAAAACATTCATGCTTATTCATAATAAAGGACTCGGCGCAGACAGGGAGAATAGAGGAAACATTTCAACATCACATGAGTATTTGCCCACTATAAACAGAGTGGCTTTTGTAATCCTCTCAAAGGCCTCCGCTAACTACCAAAGTGCTTTCTGTGATTGTGCTTTTTTTTTTTTTTTCCTCTTTCTGTGTGCGCGTGTTGATATGGATAGCGAGTGGTGCGGAATACTCGGATGTTTTCACAGCAGGTCTCCGTCTTCCGACTCCTGATCAAAAAGATATCGCTCTTAGCTAGGCGTACACTGGAAAAAAAATCAAAATCTTACCAAGTGTATTTTTCTCATTTCTATTCCAAATATCTCCTCGCACTTAAAATAAGACAGAATCACCTAAAGAGGAACTTTTCAGTGAGATATAAGAACTGATTTATAGGCAATAGAACTGGAAAATCTCATTTCAAGAAATCTTACCAAGATAATTTTCACATGTTCCACTGGCAGATTTTTTTTATTTTGGCTTGAATTGAGCAAAACAATCTCGTGAAAATGATCTTGGTAAGATTTCTTGAAGTAAGATTTTCCAGATCTATCGTCTAAAAATAAGTTCTTACACTGTATCTCACTGAAAAGTTCCTCTTGAGGTGATTATGTCTTATAACCTCCACCAAGGAGGTTATGTTTTCATTGGTGTTTGTTTGTTAGCAAGACAACTCAGTTCTATAAGTTCTGTAAGCACTGAAAAGTTCTATAAATAAAGCTAACTCTATAACGCCAAATGTATCATATTTGATACGTGAGTTTTGAAGCCCTCTACATGATCAGTGTGATTTTTTTTTTTCTTGAAAAACCTGATGTATACAATTAAATACATGCAATACACGGATAATCTACCAGGGTGAGATATTCGTTCACCAGAGGCCTTTCCAATGATACTACAAGACTGTCATTAAGGAGGAAGGAGGCAAAACTTTGACAAGTTTTGAAAAGGAATTACCAATTTCTTAGACATGTTTGTTATATTATGTTGTTGTTTGTTCAAAAATAATAATATTTGAGCATTGAGACCTGATGTATCAAATATGATACAAAATAGAAACTCAAATATAGAAATTGATATTTGAAAAAAAAAAAAAAAAACAAAACATTTTTTGGTTGTTCAGAACGCTCCGGTTTCAAAGAACTGGAATTTTTTGTCAATGATTTGATGGTTCAGGCTTTACAGGGATAAATATGTGAAAAGGATGACATTTTCATGATTCAACTGTACAAATTGGTAAAATCTCAGATGGAATTGTTATTTTTGGTGAATATGCAGTGTAATGGTAACCATTTATCACCTTGTGTCAATACAGTGTTTTTTGTTTTTAAATCTTTGTATTGTACTGTTTTTGTTATGCTGCTCAACACACTGTGAATGTACATGTTAGAGAATTAACAGTCAAGGATGTCAACCTCATCCTAGTTCAGCCCAGTTTAATCTCACTTGGGTCAGACCAGTAAATAATAGCATAATAACCTACAATTAACGACAACTCCACATTCCGAACTCCATCATTTTAACAATATTAAACGTCTTGTGCCTTTATGGATCCGCTGTGAGCTGTAACGCCGATGTTTAACCCCTCGTAGTCTATTGTCGCGAATTCACCTCAATGTTCCTCTGTTTTTGTAATACATAGCATGTATTGTCACTGTCAGGTGGAAACCTTTTATGTCCAAAATGGTAATTTTTCTGGAAACTGGAAAAGCAATGTATATTCAAAATAAACGAATGGAGTTAAGAGATGTAGTCACAAGCCATTTCAACACTTTCCACTGGTTAAATACTTCTAAAACTGTGAGGACTGACCAATAGAATTGTTTCAGACCAAAAAAACCCCAAAAAACCCAAAAACGGATTTACGAGGTTTCCACCCTATGTTACATGGTTATTGATGATCCCTGATGTTCACAGATCAATTTCAAAGCTCTGTCTGTGTTATTAGCATCTTAAAATCATGACATTCTACTGAATTTTGGATCATTTTGGGATTTGTTTTGCATTGTTGACTAGATGAACTGATCAGTAGCAGCATCAGTCAAATATTCTACCATTCTCCTAAGACTGGAAAATTTGCTTAGTTACTATTAAACCAATTATTACAAATATGCCCAGTGTCACTAATTTGCATCATAGTTATTGTATGTGCTGTAGTCAAATGAACTATCTCCACTTAACCCATAAACACCCAGTGTTATTTTTATGACACGTTCCAGATTAATTTTTCTCTCTATTTATCCTTTCGTAAGTGATTCATCACTATTTATTCTAACATTATCCTCTGTATTTTTTTTTTCAGTGAACATCATGTGTGTACTTTTAAAAAGATGTACAAATTAACTATTATTCAAAAATGTAGCGCTCAGATTTGACTAAAGAAACTCCTGTTTCAGAAGACTAGGATCAATATTGGACATGATTTACCTGAATTAAAATTAAACATGTATCCTCTTCTGTTGTTTATTTAGCAAGGATTACATTGAAATTTTTGTTTGTTTTCTTGTGAAAACATTATGTTAATTGTAAATAAGTTTAGGCAAAATAAGTTTTTACTTCAGCATAAACCCGTTCGGTTGCATTGTTTATGGAGCAATGGATATGTTGTTTTTATTTGTTGTTTAAAGTATTATTATTATTATTATTACTACTACTACTACTGCTACTGTTTTCCTATATTTAATTCACTGATCATGTAGATGTTCATAAAAGCTCAGATTAAACTTGAGGGTAATTATATAAAAAATAGAGGAAACTGAAGAAAAAGTGGCTTTTTCAGTCAAATCTATCATTAACGGAACATAAACCCAGCGTCTCCATCCACTTTCATTGATCCAACTCCATGGGTTTTACTGGTGAATCAATGCTGTAGAAGATGACGGTGTTTCCATGTTCACTACGGAGCCTCTGAACGTCCAAATGGGTCATATCTGATGACCATGAAAAGACGACAAAATGCATTTTACACCGATTATCTACATTATCTACATAGGATTAGTGGATCAACAGGTATTAATCAGTTTATACAGTTGTGGAAAAAGTTATTAGACCACCCCTTGTTTTCCTCAGTTTCTTGTTCATTTTACTTCCTGGTCCGACCAAAGGTCCATTTGTTTGGACAAATATAATGAAAACAACAAAAACAGCTCACAGTAGTTGAATTTCAGAGCTGATATCTATCCATTTTCCATGTTTTCTTGATAAAAACCAAAATCAGTTCAGTTCTTCCATCAGTATCTATGTCATTGTTCTGACAAAAACAGTGCTTTTATTCATTCCATGTTTTCTTTTCTGTCTGTTTTAGTCCCATGATCCACACAGGAGTTAGGACTGGATTGCATAACCATTGTTTTTGATTCCTTTTGATGGTCTAATAATTTTTTCCACGACTGTATCTGTAGATGGCTCGTGTCACCGGTGGCTGTTTGGGTCTTTATGGGTTAATTTAGCAGTAAAAGCACAAATTGTTTATTATTTTATATAATAGTAGATACATTTCAGCAGTAAGTGGGGTAAACATGTGGCACATTCTCTGTATTAAAGCAAACGTTTTTGCAAAGCTTAGATTTTTTTTGATGGTTTGAGATCAGAAAAGTGTGGAACTACAAAGGGGACAGAAACAGAGAGAAGCTTTTAAAAGCGTGTCTTACCAGTGCTGGAGTTCTTCCACATGATGCCTCTTAAATCTCTGCACAGGTCTGATGGACCTCAGAGTTCAGGATGGACTTGTTTTCCTTCACTCAGTTTCTGTGAGTGTGTATATGTGTGACCCGGCCGTGTCAGGGTACTTTTTATATTGATCACCTGAATTCCCAGAGGGCCACAGCATAAGCCAGGACTGAGAGTTGGGGTGTGGAGTCCAAGTGTCCCCTCCCATCCCATTATCACCTAATCCACATCAAAGTGGTGGTAAAGTCAACAGCAATTATAATTCGTTCCTGAATGAGCCTCATAGATACTACTAAACGAAAAAAGTACTTACATGTGTGAATAGCTATACTTTAAGGACACCGGGCATGTGACCTGGTACACACGTGTATTTAACTGTTTACCCTTTGCATGATTAATTAATGTTTCTTTTAAGTGTTTAGGTTTGTGCATGACATTTTTTTGTGTTAATAAGTCAGTTGTTGTCAATACACATTATTATAGCTCATCCTAATACTGTGGCTGTGTTTATTTTTGGTTTTTATGCATGGAATATTCAAATATTTACAGTAAAAGCCACAAAAGCAGCAATGTAACACTGTCAAATCGTGCTGCATTTATATAAAGTGTTACCACCAAAACACAATGAAAGCATCAAAATTGGAAGTGTTCAAAATTTAAGAATGAAATAAAGTACATGCAAAATAATGATTAATGCATGAATGTGTTGATTTTTAATGTTAAATGATAATGGTACATCTACCGGTGGCAAAAATCATTTCCTGATGTCAACTGTTTAATACCTGTTGATCCACTAATCCTATCAACACATGTAAATAATTGGTATTTAATGCAGTTTGTCATCTTTTCATGGTCATTTGGACGTTCAGAGGCTCCGTAGTTACCGTGGAAACACAGTCATGTTCTACAACGATGATTCACCAGTAAAACCCATGGAGTTGGATCAGTGACAGTGGATGGACACATTTGGATTATGTTTAGTTAATGATAGATTTTACTGAAGTCACCTTTTCTTCAGTTTTCTGTGTTTTTGATATGATAAGCCTCAAATTTCAATCTGAGTTTTTATGAACATCTACATGTTCAATGAATTAAATGTAGGAAAACACATGATTTTAAATAAATGTAAATGGACTGCACTTCTAAAGCGCTTTTCCACCTTCATGGTGCTCAAAGCGCTTCACAGAGCCTCACATTCACCCATTCACATTCATACACTAGTGGGCAGCAGCTGCCATGCAAGGTACTGCCAGGCCCACTGGGAGCAATTTAGGGTTCAGTGTCTCGCCCAAGGACACTTTGACATGTAGACAGTCGGAGCCAGGACTTGAATCGCCGACCGTTCAGTCACTGGACGACCCGCTCTACCAACTGAGTCACAGAATGCAAAATACAGAGTATAATATTAGAGTAAATGGAGATAAATCACTAAAGAAAGGTTAAAAAAACAGAGAAAAATCCATTTGGGAACTGCCACAAAAATAGCACTGGGTCTTAATGGGTGAAAAAGCTTAAAATCTGAAAATAAACTCATTAATTTGTTTCTAACATTCTTTACACATCTAAGTTTTAACATAATATTTGGGAATGATGGTGTCAAAGCTTTCCACTTGCATTAATAAAGGTGAAAATCCTACTTTGGCACAATCTCACATAACTATTGAACAGTGAATCACACTGATGCTGATTCTGAATTTTAAAGGCAGTATGATATTTATTCTTATTTTGTAGTGACGTCATGGCGCCAAAATTTCATGCAAATATCACTGTCATAACATGAAACAAAATATGAACACAAATACGTGGCTCATGTTGGAAACTCATCTTTGTCACTGACTCATACACTGTTGGCTTTTCACGTAACCTTTATTTTAATTCAGAATATTTACACACAAGACTTAAAAGCTTAAGAATAAATGTAGTCATTAAAATAGAATAAAAAGAAAAGTGGGAAGTTAAACATACATAATTCAGTGTTTTAAAATTGATTTAAAAAAAAATATCAGTTTTTTTTTTTTAATTTTGCTTATTTCTGTAATTGTGATTTCAGCGATAAACTGGCGACATGTCCAGGGTGAACCCTGCCTTCACCCACATGTAGCTGGGATAGGCTCCAGTAAACCCCCCCCGACCCTAGTGAGGATAAAGTGGGTTCAGAAAATGAATGAATGAATTATTTCTGTAATTGATTTCAATTGGGGTTTTTTTTTTAAATTTATTTTATTTTATTTTATTTATTTTACTTGTTGGTTGTTTGTTTTTAAATGGACTCCCAAGTCTGGAAATAAAGATGATGATGATTGATTGGTAGATGCAGTATAAATTGTTTTAACCTCATTTTTAATTTTACCTTGTACATATCCTACACTACCTGTATATATCCTTTAAGTGTTGCATATATTTCCTCTATCTGTAGTATAGAGTTGGATTTTTGGTATATTTTAGTATTTCTTTGTAGTTTTTGTATATTGTCAATATTTTTCAATATATATTTTCAGTATAATTTTGTGTAATATTTATTTTTTATTTATTTTATTATACAGTCTTTTGCACGTTAAGAGTTTGCTACTATACAGAAACAGAGCTAAACTGATTTTCATTGTTCTTGTGACTGTGACAATGAAGATCTATTCTATTCTATTCTATTCTATTCTATTCTATTCTATTCTATTCTATTCTATTCTATTCTATTCTATTTAGCCAGCACCTGCAGTGGAAAACAGTGGAAAACCATTCAGTTAACAGCTTTATCTGTCATAAGACATTGTAATTTATAAGATTTCTACTCCATATTAGTCATATTATCTGATTCTGATTCATTGGAGCTGGTAACTGATTATTTGCAGTGAATATGGTGAATTAAGAAGTGTAATAGTTGCTTCTAAGACATAATTTGTGCTTGTAGTGCTGATTTGGTCATTAATCGACGTAGAACTAATTCACGACAAAGGATCTGTTTTAGTCAAGTTGTTACGACTCTGGAATAATGTGCAAAAAAAAAGGCTGAGGGACTCACCAATACCACAAAATCCAAATCTTACTGTGTGTATTTTTCTTATTTCTTTTCAAAATATCTCATCACATTTAAAATAAGACATAATCACCTAAAGAGGAACTTTTCAGTGAGATGTAAGAAATTATTTTTAGACAATAGATCTGGAAAATCTTATTTCAAGAAGTCTTACCAAGATAATTTTCACTTGTTCCATTGGCA
>JAPQRP010000002.1:8538423-8548727 GCA_037367295.1 Apogon hyalosoma
AGATAGCTTTGCGGCACCTGGAGGGTTCAAATTCAAACTGTATGAACTATTAGGGTCCAAATACACAAATAAATGAAGCACAGACTAATAAAAGTGGGTTTAGCGAAATATGAGCCCTTTAACAAATAAAAACATCCCATCGAATAAAACACTGTGAACACTTTCCCAAACGAGCCACTTAATTCTCTAAAACTAGACCGTGTCTTCTGTCCAACCGGTGCATGGATTCAGTGTTTTTCCAACAGTTCTAGGTGCAGCATTCGAGTCACGTCGGGCTCCACCGAAGCCAAATTAATGTCAAATCAATGTGGAGGGCTTCCAAAGTAAAACAACATGTCTTTTCCCTGATGTAATGCATGCAAGTCGCTTCTGTGGGTATTGTTCTTCAACTCCTTAAAGCAGCGTATGACTTTCATCACTAATTTTTCTTAAAAATTGTAATACCCCAGTGATAGCTTAATTATCAGTAACCCATTAGTCCAGTGTTTCTCAACCTTGGGGTCACCTAAAATTTCAAGTAGTAATAATATTATTATTATTAATAATAATAATAATACATTCATTTTCTGAACCCGCTTTATCGTATAATAATAATAATAATAATAATAATAATAATAATAATAATAATAATAATAATAATAATAATAATCTATACATTTCATTATAATTAAAATACCACACACTCTTCCTGATAAAAATCAAGTTCACGTAAAATGCAGGATACAGGAATGCAGGAATTGAATTACGCAAAAAAAAAAAAAATCTGCCAATGGAACAACAGAAAATTATCTTGGAAAGATTTATTGAAATCAGATTTTCCAGATCTATTGTCTAAAAATCAGTTCTTATATCTCAATGAAAAGTTCCTCTTTAGGTGATTCTGTCTTATTTTAAGTGTGATGAGATATTTGGACTAGAAATGAGGAAAATACACTTGGTAAGATTTGGATTTTTGTAGAATAATGAAGATTCAGCAGTGATATTGTGATTAAATAACAGTGGTATCTGCATCAGCTAATGGCCACAGTGTCATTTTAACCCATAAAGACCCAAACATCCACTGGAAACCAAAAGCATCTACTGATCTAAAACGTTTAATAAATGTTGATCCATTAATCCTATCAATCCATGTAAATAATTATTGTAAAATGCAGTTTGTCATCTTTCCATGCTCATCAGATATGACCCGTTTGGACGTTAAGAGGCTCCGTAGTTACCTTGGAAACCCCGTCATCTTCTACAACATTGATTCACCAGTAAAACCCATGGAGTTGGATCAATGACAGTGAATGGACACACTGGGTTTATGTTCAGTTAATGAGAGATTTTACTGAAAAAGTCACTTTTCCTGCAGTTTTCTGTTTTTGATATAACCCTCATCTTTAATCTGAGCTTTAATGAACATCTACATGATCAGTAAATTAAATATAGGAAAATACATGATTTATACTGACGAAATACAAAATGCAAAGGATAATAGTCTAAATAAATGGTGATAAATCATTTAAGAAAGGGTAAATAGAGAACATTTCATTTGGGAACTGCCACAAAAGTAGCGCTGGGTCTTTATAGGTTAAATATAGGGAAATACATGATTTACAGTGAAAAATGCAAAATACAGAGGGTAATATTATAATAAATCACTTCGGAAAGGTTAAATAGAGACACAAACTCATTTGGAAACGGCCAAAAAAGCAGCTCTGGGTCTTTACGGGTTAAATATCACCATCAGTATCTATGGACCATCCCACCTACTTATGCTTTATCATATATTTCAAAGACATAAACAATAGATGTCGGCGCTAATTTGCTGACACTCGTCTTACCGACACGTTCCGTCCTTCAGCCGCTCTGTTCTTGGTGCGATTTCAGAGTGTGTAGGCGTTCGTACACTTGCCAAATGACTCATGAACAACTAAGAAGACGTATCCAAGCGGTGCTTTGTTCTATAGCGGCTGTAAGCCCAGCGGAGGCCAGGATCAGTGACCTGCACTAACAAGTGCAGGCCCAGTGTCCTGCTCAGAGCCTTTCAGAGTCTGGCAGAAGAAGGGTTAGGGGAGCTTGTCCACAGAAAGAGACACAAGTGATGTCTGAGTCCATACTCCCCTTAGACCAGGTCCAAGGAGCCAGGAACTGACACTTACACTGGTCTTGCGATGAAAAGACTACTCTCTGATACATTCAGATCCTCCTGTGAAGCATTAGAGGGGCTGCTATATGTAAAGGCTTAACCTGTCTGAGAACCAGCGAGCCCCTGCACGGCTCAGCGTTTGTCTATAAGCACCGTTCCAAAACTGAAGAATATGAAATGTGAAAACCTTCTGTGGGCTGACCAAACCTTGGATCTCAACTCCACTCCTTATACGAGACCGAGGCTCAAAGATCAGGTAATATGACACTGTGTGGATTGACAGCGAGGCTCTGTGGACACACAACGGAAGAAATTCTGCAAATAATCCACTGGCGTTTTTATTTTTTCTTTATCTTTTTCTTTTCTTCAGCTCACACACGTTAAATTTCCCTCTGGGGATTAATAAACTTAACCCATAAAGACCCAGTGCTACTTTTATGGCAATTCTCAAATGGATTTTTCTCTCCATTTAACCTTTCTTAAGTGATTTACCACCATTTATTATAAAATCTTCTGTTTTGCATTTTTCACTGTAAATCACACATTTTCCTGTATTTAATTTCTTACATTTAACGTAGGTGTCTCCATGAAAACTCAGAGTATAAAGGTTATTATATGAAAACAGAGAAAACTGAAGAAAAAAAGTCACATTTTCAGCAAATATATCATTAACTGAATGTTAAAACCAGTGCCCATCTACTGTCATTGATCCAACTCCAGGGCTACATGTGTGTCAGTCCACAAATGATTTTTTTTCCCTCTCAATTTAACCTTTTTAAAGTGATTTATCACCATTTATTGTAATATTATCCAGTGAATGTGGCATTTTTCACTGTAAATCATGTATTTCCCTATATTTAACTTCTAAAAATTTAAATGTTCGTGAAAACTCTGTAAATTCAAAGGTTGTTTTTATCAAAATGGAGAAAACTGAAGAAAATGTCACATTTTCAGCAAATCTATCATAGACTGAACATCAACCCAGTGTGTCCATCCACTGTCACTGATCCAACTCCATGGGTTTTGCTGGTGAATCAATGTTGTAGAAGATGATGGTGTTTCCATGGTAACAGACGGAGCCTCTGAACGCCCAAATGGATCACATCTGATGACCGTGAAAAGATGAAGAACTGTATTTTACACCAATTCTGTACATGTGTTGATAGGATTAGTGGCTCTCTTAGCCAACAGACATGAAGTCACCAAAGCCAAGAACCCATCTTCTCTGACTCCCCGTCCTCAAGAGCCCAGAGTTAACTTTTCCGACTTCTGTGTTCCCTTAGTTGGGGTGTTGCCTTCCTGCTCTTAGCTTCAGTCAGTCCCTTCACTTATCCCCATAGCACAGATGTCTGCTTGACTCTCAGTCCCTGTCCTTACCCCCCAGGTCTCCTTACCATCTTCTCTTTATAACTAATAAAACAAAATCCTAAAAACCAGGCTAACCCACCTGTGACCCTTTGTATTTGTCCATCCTTCCTCTTGAAGTTTGTAACTCTCTAATGTCAATATATCACACTAAGAACAAATCAGCAAGACAAATAAATCATAGCTACATCATATTACATTCCGATTACAAAACACAGACATTCTAGTTATAACATATTGCATTATGGTTATATAATGCTAAGGCTTTTTATTTGTTCTTCAACTGTTTAATTCAAACAAATTCCAGACCTGGGGCGCCGATAAGGGGGGGTAGACATGACGAATTCATGGGACCCAATCAAAACAGGGTCAAAGTTCTGAAAATTTGGTGCAACATCCGCTGTACAGTGTGTCCCAAAAAAAAAATTACGATCAGACTTCACACACTGATAACTTTCAAAATAATTCAACTATCTAAATGCTATTTCAGGGTATGAAACTATAACTCGTTACCTACATCTTGCAGAAAACCCCATTTAATTTGGTTTAATGGTCACGGGGAAATGTGGAAGCATGTAAAGCACGTCATGGGTTTGTTTCTTCCACGTTTGGCCTGCCAGGGAATCATTTAGTTTAGTCAAGTGTTAAGATTAACTTTAATTAAAGTGCTAAGTTGAGCGTTTTTTGATTCTGTTTTAACCAAGAACCAAATTCTTTTAGTTTTAAGGGATGAGTCCAGTGTAAATATGTAAATATTATTGTTCATATTCATCTTGGTGAGAAAAAAGACAAAAAAAAAACCAGAAAGCCAAAAAGGAGGACGAGCTCAACCCAGTCTTCCAATTTAATATCTTTCTTTAATCATTCATTTTCGCACCTCACCAACGTTTACCAAACTCAGAAATCTGCTTCCTTTTTGATGCAATTCATTTTGTAAGTTGAAAATGAAAAGAAACAAGCAGTCGCTTTTTCAAAAGAGATATTTTTGTGCGAGAACACAATGAACATCTTGGTATTTCTAAGGCGTGAACACAATGGACGATGTGTCTCCTTACAAAACTTGGAGTGAAGGTGCTTCTGACATGCTTTACAAAGATCCACGATTCTCCGACACCACTGAAGCAAATCGAAATAGGTTTTCTGCAAGATGGAGGTAACAAGTTATAGTTTCATGCCCTGAAATTGCAGAAAGTCTGATTGCAGATTTTTTTTGTTTGTGTCACCCTGTATAAAGAGGAATAGAAGTGGGGAGTCTAACGTTGAAAGCGTGTTAAGTCTCAGTTTCATTTTCACGCTATCGTAAGTGGCGTTGTTTATGGACCGCGCCCCTATGTAAATACCACCCCCCAACCCCCGGTTCGATAGACTGAGAAGACAGGGAGTTTCTGGTGGGTCCACAATGATTACGCTGTCATGGGGCCCATAATCGGTAGCGACACCCCTGTCAGAAAACAGACACCTGGATTCAACGCGTCCCAATACTTCCGTCCGTATATTGTACGTCTGAAGCAGCAGCGTCTCCTATTAATGACAGACTGTGGAGGCCTAATTTTTCTATCCAGAGATTTATAACGAACCAAATGTGCCTTCAGTTTCAGCTGGACCGGCAGCTCACTTTCAGTATTCTTGGACTATTTTAGCTCGACATTTTTGTTATTTTTTCTTCCGCAGCTGTGAAACAACACATTACATAAACGTTGTAACTTAACAGACTAAAACTCAGCGCTTTAGTGTGGAATGTAGGGCTGGTCTCGGTGCCTTTTTCAGGACTCCAGTGGTTGACAGCATGTATTTAAATATTTATAGGCTTTGCAGCAATATAAATTGAAGGTTTTCACATGGTGTATGCCCATGAAGAGAGTGACGCATAATTTAGACAATCTTCACCATCTTATCTTTGATTATTCACAAGCTTCGAGTCATCTGCGGCGCAGTAAAGCCACTCGCAGTGTCACGGCTTACCAACCCGACACACTGTAATAACACGTAATATGGTCAAGCCCCAGTTTAAGGTAATAAAACAGAACGTCGTAACAAAATGAGCAAAACAGGTTCACAAATGTCATCACCGACAGCCATTTTACATCCAGACGTTCACTTACGAGCGTCTGCAGCTGAAAGCCAAAACGTGTTTTAAGCCCAGCATCGTGGTTTTACAGCAGCAGCAAACACTTTACCCAAAGTTCTGCAGGCGAAAGACGACAAACGGAACACTTTTACTGCTCACGCACTATAAACAGAGTGAAATGAACCCAATAGCTTTACCAGATGAATACCGAGTTAGTGGGCTGAATACCATCCCGTCTTAACCTTTTATCGGGCAAGTGACTATTTTTGGTCATTTCCGAATACATAACAAGAGGGTGACGGCAACAGCTGAAGGGAGGACAATGAGGAAACGATCTCAGGTCCAATGTGGTCTCCAGGGTCTGTAAGGTCCACCTCTGCATGAACAGTGAGCGGACCTGCTTTTTTTAAGTACTGTTAGCGTGTTCTTTTATTGGAAGCTCCAGGGATGAGTCTGGATTCGTCTCAGTCTCAAAGCTGACAAAATTTATTCTGATCACAAATAAGATGGAGACTCAGCGCTGAGGACTCAACGAACAATGAGCCCCGAACATAAGGTGAATTGTATGTGTATTTCCCTGTGGGCGGGCTCAACTGTGCAACTGGGATGGTTTATAACTACATCAAGGGCACTCAACTCTAAGGAAACTTACACCAACAATAAGTTTACTTCTTATCGCTTATGTTTGACAATACTGCGCGAATATGTGTGTTTAGACGAGTATCTAAAGGATAAACAGGAGATAATTAACTCCCATGAATACAGATGTTTTCTATCTTAAACTTAACAAACTGACCAAATTATTTCAACTACAACAGGGTAAAGCAAATGAATCCTGTGTTAAAACATCGACTACTAACTAAAAAAGCAATTCCTCCCAATACTTCAGTACCATAATGTAAGGAATGATGTTCAAAAGGATAATGTGGATGTGGACAGGGGTCTGGATCAGCAATAAAAAAGCCAGTGTTCGATGATTAAAACTGAAAACCACATGAAAAGTCAATATTTTGGTCAAGTCTTAAAGGTGGGGTAGGAGATGTTTTCCTCGAGCATTTTTTACTATATTGCTTAAAATCCCCTTCATGCCCCGATTGCAACCAATAAATTAAAAGCTCTAGTGGCAAAAAAAAAAAAAAAAGTCACCTGGGGAACGGACAGGACTGAAAAAACACCATCCGATCATTTTAACCAGCCCATCGAAATAACTGAACATAATTTATATGTCTATCAAAGTCAACTGTCATTTGCCCCCTCCCCTCTGCAACGTACCCCTCCTCGTGCACGTTCAGAGGCTCGGAGCACGAGTACAGGAAATGAAACCAGAGCCAGAGCTTGGCTGGTTATATTAGCGATATTAGGACGGAAAGTTCACTGGAAAACTGTTTTGTCACCAACATAAATCACTAGGACATGTAACATTTCCTTGGAATGTGTGACTCCTCAGATCTATGGAGACAAAAATGGAGAACTTCCCTGATTTTTTTCCCCAAATACAGTACTGCGGAAACGTCTCAGTCCACCTTTAGCTACGTTGTTCCTTCAAGGTTGAAATCCTCACATATTTATTTCTCGTTCGTTTCTTCAGATTCACTAAAACCAGTAAACCTAATGTTGGACCGGGACTTCTGCACAGTCCTGTATGTAAATATTTGAAGTGATAAATCTAATAAATCAAGTCCAAAGAGTGAATTGTTAGTCCGGTATCCACTGGATAATTAAATCCAACCCATTAAAATGCAGTATCCAATCCAATATCAACATGAAGATAAAAACACACAGAAAATGTTTGACTGTTGAATCAGGCCAGTGTTCACATGTCCCACAGCAGCACTCGGATGCCCTTACAAGTCACCAAACTGGGCTCACTGCTGCATAATGTTTGATTTTAACAGCACAAAACAATGTCCTCACGCTCATATTACATGAAATGTAATATACATGAATATAAATGACTTCTTTTGGTCCACCTGCAGTCCCTTCACTGTCCACCGAGGGGCCGCGGTCCACATGTTGGGAATTAATGGCTAAACCTTTACAGGTGATTGAGGCAGACTCTTAACGTGTCTTTACTTTTACAGTTTGTATCTTGAACAACGCACTTTTCATACATTAACATTGAATTTTTAGCTGTTCTGCACATAAACGATATTTAAAGCAAGGGTGTCAAACTCGTCATGGTTCAGTCAAATATGATCTCAATTAGGCCGGACCAGTAAAATAATAACGGTGAAAAAAGTAGAATTACACGTTCCTTTAAAATCTGAATAACACGAACCACCTCAAAAGTCTCCTGAAAATAAATGCAATTTTAACAATTTTCTGCCCCAGTTTATCATTTACACACATGCAGTACAAATCACAGTGGATGGTCAGTGTGTGTTTTGGTGATTGGATTTTCTTTTCAGAAACAAAATAAAAACTTGTGGTTAATTGCGTTTCGTTTTAAAATACAAGAATTAAAATTGAATTTCAAGGTGTTTTGCTTTTTCAGTGTCAAAACAAATAAACAACAAAAAAAAAAATTTCCCTTTCTAATAACAAAAAAAAAAAGTTACTAGATTCTTACAAACTGTAGGTTTGTACGAATCTTCCAGTTCATACGAAATCTGAATTTGTTAAACATTCATGGACGGAGCATGTCTACGATGTCCAGATTTCATACGAACTGGAAGATTCGTACAATCCCATCGTTTGTAAGAACCTTTGTGACCTCAATGGTATTAGCGCTCCTTTCTTAAAAATGACAACATCTCATCTCAGAAAATGAAAAAAAATTATTTATTTGTATTCAGCACATGATTCACTCATTCCTTTTCTGAACCTGCTTTATCCTCACTAGGGTCACGGGGGTCGCTGGAGCCAATCCCAGATACTTATGGGCGAAGGCGGGGTACACCCTGGACATGTCACCAGTTCATCACAGGACTGAACATATACAAACAATTCGTCTCACATTTACACCTATGGGCAATTTACATGAACCCATTAGCCTATCAGTGTATGTCTTTGGATGGTGGGAGGAGCCTGGAGTACCCGGAGAGAACATGCAAACACAGATGGTGTTGGAATTGAACCCAGGACCTTCTTGCTGTGAGGCACCACCATGTCGCCCCACATGATTGTTTTTATTTAATGTATTTTTCCAAAAACATTTCAAGTACCCCTAGGGCTACACATACCCCGCTTTGGGAACCCCTGCACTAAAACAAAGAGAAAAAATTGGAGTTGTCATCATAGGTTATTATGTTAGTATTTTACAGGTCTGATCCTTTTTAGATCACACATGGAACCTGAATTAAAATGGATTGTGAAATGGAAAAATTACACTGAAGAAGTTAAATTCATCCCACGGGCCGGATCGAACCCTTTTGGCGGGCTGGTTTTGGCCCGTGGGCCACATGTTTGACACCTGTGATTTAAAGGGTCGCTCAATTAGCAAAGTTCGCGATACAGAGATAAATAAGATGTGTCGCCCCTCACCTCGTCACAGGGCGCGGTGCATTTTTTTGTTGGTGCCTGAACAGTAAAAAAGTCAATCCTCGAAATACTTTGCTTCCCAGCTGAAGAGTGAGGGCGCGGGGGAAGAATGAAGGCGGCAAAGTCGCCGTAAGGACATCGAAAGTGGCTGATGAAGGCAAAACACAAAATGGATGGCTCCACCGTTGGCCTCGCTAAAAAAGAACCGGTATTAATCTTGCCTTGCTATTAGGATATAGACAGGTTATTCTACTGTGTGAATATTTAATGATGCTTAATTAGGAGCTGGTCAGTAACGGGGCAGGAGTGGAGAGGTTGTTGTGTATTTAGGGGCTTTTTTTTTCATTTTGATGTTCTCTGGCTGAACCACAACGCCCCTTAAAATGTCTCACTAGAGCCTTTTTTAATGTCAAGTTCTTGCAAGTAAAATAAGATTCTTTTAATTTGGAACTTATATTTTATAACAGGGTGGCTACAGGAAAAAGCCACTTCGATATTTAGAAACACTATATGGACAAAAGTACTGGGTTCAGGTGTTTCTTTTCTAACAGGGGACTGGGATACAAAACAATAATGATTAATGTCATAATATAGTTTTATACTTTGATAAATATCATTGCATTGGTTAGTTTGGTTAAATTATTTTTTTAAATTTTGATGTTCTCTGGCTGCAGCACAACGCCTCTTCAAATGTCTCACTAGAGCTCATATTTAGCTAAACCCGCTTTTATTAGTCTGTGGTTCATTTATTTGTGTGTTTGGACCCTAATAGTTCATGCAGTTTGAATTTGAACCCTCCAGGCGCTGCAAAGATGTCTTTATAATAATTCCAGCTAAAACGGAGAGGATTTCTACAACCCGTTTTAATTCGTTACATTTTACAATTAGTGACGTCACAACATTTGCACATATAAGGTCAAGACTTCTGACGAACATTTCTCCGAGTACGACATAATTGTTTATCGGCAGCAGCGGTTGGAGTAAAAACTGAAAATATGTCCAAACTTTGAGCCGATTACCTCAAATGTTCAGTTGTTGGTTGTATTAACGAACATGAGAGGTTGAACGGGACAGAAAGCACGGTCAGCAACCTGGAGGGGGCGGGGCGTGAAATGGCTTGTGCATTTAAAGGGCCAGCGCTCCAAACGACATTTCTGGTGTCATTACTCAGAAATAGGGTCGAAGATTAATGTGTATAACTGCCGTTGTGTGGATTTGTTGCAGGTATCATCTGGGCTGTCATCGTTTGTGATGTTCTGT
>JAPQRP010000002.1:8548827-8562316 GCA_037367295.1 Apogon hyalosoma
TGAATGAATGAAGAATTCAGACCCAAGCAGAGCATTTACAGTTTATGGAGACCACAGGGAAATGTTTGAAAATGCACGATTTCATTACAAAAAGATAAATAAATATCACTCCTTTCATGTTAATCTTATTTTACTTGCAAGAACTTATCTGCTAAAAAAAGAAGAAATCAACAAATGACATGTGAAATATGTTTACGGCAGATGGCTCGTCGCAGTGTTCCTTCCAGAAAGCGCAAAGACAAGCAGCCAGTTTGCAGATCGTATGTTTGTGCTTAAACACGGCAGCTTGTGTAAAGAGGTATTACAGGAGGCACAAGTTCAGGTCAGGGTACAATAGAAGGTCTCTTCATCTTGGCTGCAGACAGTTCCTGAAAGCATTTGTTCTTTTTTTTTTTTTCCTTTTCAGAGGAATAGCCCAAAGACTTTTTCTCCCCCCTCTTTCCCTCTTGTTCTATCTCAAATGCCACCTGGCGTGACATCCTCTGCCTGCCATTCTTAGCCAGCTCCCTCACACCTGACCCTTACTAATGCTCCTTGTCGACACACATGGACAGAGACTTTGCCAAAGGTGGTTCGACACTTATTTCCCTCGGCAGCCGGCCCTGTAAGGTCACACTTCAAAGTGACACCGACTGCAAGGTCACTGTCAATGGGAGCTGTTGGTATATCAGTGCTCGTGTCCTGGACAGCCTCCTCCCTGGTACTGTATCCTAAAAGGGCCACACTGCCACCAGCAGTCACCGAGCACTTCGACGACACAGGACAACACACTCGCACACAAAGCCTTTGTGCCGCTGCGCCTCGTTTCTTTTGCCAAGCGTTTGTCTCTTGCACGTGTCAGACAGTTACAGTGTTATATTTCAGGGAACATTTCTTTCAGCGGTTCTGTTCTACATAAAAGCACCCAAAAACAAAGACTAAAAGAAGCGCACGTAAACCCATCATACGCTGTATGGACAAAAGTATTGGGACTGCGCTAAAAATCAGAAACACAATGGTATAAATGCCTTTGAATGTAAGAATTTAACCCATTTTGACTCAAGTTTAATGTCCTATTTTTGAGGTATGTGAGGAAAAAAACATTTAATTTATATATTATATAATAGGGTGGACATAGGGAAAAGCCACTTTGATATTTAAATATACTATATGGACAAAAGTATTGGGACATGTTGAGTTCAGGGGTTTCTTTTCTAACAAGGGTCTGGGATACAAAACAAGAATAACAAATGTCATAATATGGTTTTATATTGGGATAAATATCATTACATGTAGTTTAAATTGTTATTTTAGCTTTAAAAATGCCTAAGAGATGGTTTTGACTTTTTTTTTATATTAAATCGATGACTATGATTTTAAATGTTCTAAAATATTTTCCCTGCTCTGACTGTAAATATTATTTTTCTACCACACCTAACTTTCTTCACATCTCACTGAGGAAGAAAAATGTCCCATTAAACTGAGGAAATATTGGTGTTTATAAACTACATGGACAAAAGTATTGGGACGCATCGAGTTACTGTGCCAAAATCAGAAACACAATGATATAAATGTCTTTAAATGAGTAAGAATTTAACCCAGTTTGACTGAAGGATGTTTATGTGGAGAAAAAAGCATTTCATTTATATATTTTATAAGGGGGTGGATATAGGAAAAAGCCACTTTGATGTTTAGATACACTATATGGACAAAAGTATTGGGACATTTTGAATTCAGGGCTTTCTTTTCTAACAGGGGTCTGGGATACGAAACAATAATGACAAATGTCATAATATAGTTTTATATTGTGATAAATATCATTGCATTGATTAGTTTGGTTTAAATGGTTATGTTTGCATCAAAAAAATGACTCCGATTTCTCTCAAAATGTCTTTTTTTTTAAATCCATGACTATAATTTTAAAATGTACCTCTAAATTTCTAAAGTATTTTTCATGCTCTGACTAATAACTTTCTACCACAACTAACCATCTACTTTCATCACATCTCCCATTAAACTTTAAGGAAATATTCGTGTTTATAAAACTATACGGACAAAAATATTGGGACACATGTCAAGCTGTCCTGTTCACGCCGATTTGAGATAAAAACATTATTTCCTTCAACACGTCCGAATACTTTTGTCCTTATAGTTTATGTACAGGTTGGAAAATATATACTTGCATTTACTTCATCAGCTATGGTCAAAATATCGCAATAATATCTAAATTTATGCAAAAATATATAGTTTCTACTCAGATTACAATGACAAAAGCCATCAAACACAGTCTAAGCCTCTAGAAAACCTATAATGAAGACTATATGGACAAAAGTATCGGGACACATCATGGCTACAGCTGTCAGACGTCCTGTTCGTGCTGATTTCCTTAAAGATTAATGAAACATTTTCCTGAATTCAACATGTCTGAATACTCCCCCCCCCACACACACACTGTATATACATATGTGTTTTGCCAAATATTCAGTAAATTAATTGCATTCACAAGCAGAATGAGCCCAGTAGTTGCGGTCTTTACCCAAAGGTCTCTTTCCATGTCATTTAGGAAACCGTCTTTTTAATAAATGAACGCCAGCTGAAATTAAAATGTTATCCCCCCCCCCCGTAAAGTGCAGTCTATTAAAACATCATTCTTTTCTCCTCCGTCGACCATGATGAGTAAGCATATTCCATAAATGACCCAGCTGTTGGAGCATATTGTGTTTCGCCTCATCAGGGATTCAAAGGGGCTGACAACAGATCAGCCACATCCGTTCACGGCTTGGTCTCCAGATGACCAGACCATTTAAAAGAAGGTCTTCGGTTTGTCTCAGCCAGCTGGTGGTGTATACGCTACAGATGTGTGCCTCGTGATAGCTAGCATGAGTATGTTAATGTGTTTCTAAGTGACAGCACGAATTAAACACATATTACCCCATGATGTGAAGGTTTATGGAGACGCAAAGCTGTGCGCTGAAAACAGGCTGCAATAGACGGAGAAGCTGAATATGTCGATTCACTTTTTTTTTTTTAACCCATAGAGACCCGAACAGCCACTGTCGACCAAAACCATCTACTGATCTCAACTGTTTAACACCTGTCGATCCACTAATCCTATCAATACGTGTCAAGAATCGGTGTAAAATGCAGTTTGTCGTCTTTTCGTGGTCATCACATATGACCCATTTGGACGTTCAGAGGCTCCGTGGTTGCCGTGGAAACACCGTCATCTTCTACAACACTGATTCACCAGTAAAACCCATGGAGTTGGATCAATGAGAGCGGACGGAGACACAAGCGTTGCAGTCAAGACCAGTTAGACCGAGACCAAGACACTGCCAAGACCGAGACCGACGAGTACAACTAGATTTAGAAATAAGAAGACGTTTGTCCATCGAGCAATGAGGCAGTGCAACACTTTAAACGGGAGGAGGGGTAGTTTGGGGTGCATAGGAGGCAGAAGCTCCGGAACACTTTTTTATGGTGAAAGTGTTGGGTAGAACACACATTTGATCTTGTAACTCTACTTTCTTTTTAACTTATTTTGAGCTATTTACACGCTATTTATTTATTGCTGATGTAGGATTATTGTTTCTGTGGAGCAGTGACCGTATTTTGAATTTCCCCGTGGGGATTAATAAAGTAAAATCTATCTATCTAGTC
This sequence comes from Apogon hyalosoma, assembly GCA_037367295.1. NCBI lineage: Eukaryota > Metazoa > Chordata > Actinopteri > Kurtiformes > Apogonidae > Apogon > Apogon hyalosoma. The sequence continues at coordinate 8,552,467 of JAPQRP010000002.1, forward strand.
ATTAAATTAAATATAGAAAACTACCTGATTTTTTTGGGGGGGTAAAAAGCAAAATACAGAGAATAATATAATAAATGGTGATGAATCACTTCAGAAACGTTAAATAGAGAGAAAAATTCATTTGGGAGGTGATAAAAAGTAGCACTGGGTCTTTATGGGTTAAACTATGAATAAATTAACTTAGTTTTACCATCAAGTCTTCAGTTATACTAATGGAAAACACAACAAAAGGCTTTTTTTTCATTCATACTCTAACGACTCTTTTGCTGACCAAGTCTGAATCTAATATTCACAAAGTCCATATTCTCAACTGCATCCAAAGGTCATAAAGGGAAGCAAAATTGTTTCAGTGTCTCAGTGTTTCAGTCTGTGATCATTGATTTTTCCCCCCATGTCCTTAATGGACAGGCTAAAAATAAGCCGCTGTGCTTCTGGGTACAGTTCTTTTTTTTCTTTTATGACACAGCTCTGTCCTCCAACCAAAAAATTAAGCATTTAAAAGTCAATTGCGACCTTAAATAGGTATAACTTTAACAGTTATCGCATTAGACATAATCTAATGTATTATTAAGTAAGTTTAGTTAACTGCTTACTACAGTTCCTTATGTGGGATAATCGACGATTCCTGTTCGTGTATTCAAACCAACCGCTTCTGTTTTACTGGACTTGACTGAAAACGTGTTGATGGATGCTTTAGAGCAGGGGCCATTTTAGTTCAGGGGCCACATTAAGCCAAATTTGATCTGACGTGGGCAGGACTAGTGAACTCATAACATTATAATATAGAAATAATGTCAACCCCAAACTTTCCTCTACGTTTTAGAACGGAAAAGTAACATTATGTGATGAAAATGTTTACATCTACCAACTGTCCTTTAAAACAATGTGATTAACATGAACAAACTGAAATTTGTTAAGAAAACCAAGTGCAATTTTAACAATATTATGTCTGAGTTTGTCATTTACACACGTTACAGATCACAGCGGATCAACAAATACACAAAACGTTTAAAAACCAGGCAGAATATTGGTAAAGTTGCCCTTCAGACATTTCAAAATGTTCATATTTGTTCAGGTTTTTTGCATTTTTGTGAAATGATAGTCTGTTTTAGTGTAAATACAGTAAAATGACATGAAAATATTTACATTTACAAAGAGAAAAATTTGGCGTTGTGAGTATTTATAGGTTATTATGATAGTATTTTACTGATCCGACCCACTTGAGATTAAATTGGTCTGTATGTGGAACCTGAATAATATCTTCAGTGTAATTTTTGTGTTTCACAAATTCATCCCAGGGGCCAGACTGGACCCCTTTGGCGGGCTGGATTTGGCCCCCGGGCCACATGTTTGACACCTCTGCTTTAGTAGAATAATGAATTAAAACACAATAGTCTTTCCTGTTAAATCAACATTTCATCTTTTAATCAAACTTAACTGTATAAATGTAGCTCTGCCATATGACACTTCAGTAGATGTTACAACCAATCCAGTGGAAAATAAGCAATAGGTAGGGCTTCGAATACACGTGTAGAGAATCACAAAAATGATGAAATTTAGCTGAGGGCCAAACTTCAAAAATTCATAAATAAAAAATTAGTGGGAGTAGAGCTGTAGCCTGCAGGAGGCAAGTCTCCACATGAGTTTTTCAAGTAAATTCACGCCCTGAACTGGACTGTCCTTGGTGGGATGGTACCGAATGACCCGACACGCACCTGAAAACGTGTGGATTCTATGTACGTGGAGTGAAAACGCGTCATCCTTTTTCTAAAGCTAATGAACGCCATCAAACTGCCTTAAAACCCTATCAGCTCAGCATTAGTAACACATGAACTATTACCTCCTGTGCAGTGTTGTTATGGCAACCCCTAAGATGCTTTATTATTCTAAATGAAGTGATCTGGTCTGATTTTTTTAATAAATGTTTTGACATAACTGATTTCTTTCCATGACAACGACGCTTTAATTTACTTTATATGCACCGTAACAGTTGAAAATGACCATCTCGACACCTTTATGGAATTCAGAGAGGTACCTTGTATCACTGTATTTGGAAATATGAACATATGGAAGAATATTTGAAACAATTTCCAATATTATGGACGAAAAAATCCCAATGTGCCCGGAGATCTGTATTCGAGGTCTTATTCCAGAAACTTTAGCACTTAGAACTCTTGAAAGTAGGCTGGTGAACCTCTGTCTAATACATGAGAAGCGTCTTATAGCTAGATATTGAAAAAGGGTTGATTGTCCATCGTTGAATTCATGGATTGTCAAAGTCTCTTCCTACATAACTGAAAGGCTCACATGCACAATGAAACAGAAGACTCCAATCTTCCAGAAGATATGAAACTAATTTTTTTTTTTTTTTTTTTTAAGAATCAAGGCCTGATATCTCATCATCATAACTTACAGTGAGACCATTTATTTATTTATGATGTTTGATTATGTGAACAGTTAAAAACCTTCCTCTGACTAAACTCTTTTCAAACTTGTCTTTTAAATGCACTTTTTTTATTTTAATGTCTTCCTTTACTCTATTTTAACGTTAATATGGTTTTAATATAATTAATGTATTTATTTCACTCTGTAAATGCATTTTAAAATCACATTTTATCTCTGATTATTTTAATGTCTTTTACCCTTTTTGTGATTTTTAATGTCTTATTTTTATGCCTTTGTAAAACACTTTGAGTTTCCCTGTGTAGGAATTGTGCTATACAAATAAACTTGCCTTGCCTATGTATCAGACATACAAAAGTGGATGTTGACAAGTATTCAAGTCACTACTACTTATATTACTGTCTGTCATTTATCATTTTGTTATTTACTTTCATTGCCATTTCAAATTTCAGAAAAGATATGTAACGTGTTAAAAATTGTAATAAAAATATGTGTTCTAAAAAAAGGAAGTGACCATCTCCAGCAGACACTGAAGTACACATTTTCATTTCTTTCATACTTTGCCTGTTTTATAATCATATTCCATGCCCTTGAAGCTGCTGTAAATGAGATATGACATATTTAACAAAACATATCAATGGAATGCATCTGTGCTGGGACTGCAAACCCCGTGGGAAATAACGGAGATGACCTGTTTTTGCATTTGGTCCGGTTAGTCCTGAAGCAAGATGCATCAAAATGCAACCATTTCTAGATATTCACAAGTTATGCTAATCACACAAACACACACACACACACCGCTTCACTGGTGCACAGGGTAATTAATAATATCGATGGAGCATCCATTTTAATGAACCCTTACATGACTTCAATCACAATGAGAGAAACACTAATGGCACCATTTGAAGAAATAAAGGTGATTTGCGAGCTCTAATTGATATTTTGCTGATACCAAACCGAAACGGCACATGATTGCAAATGATTTATTACACATGGAAGCAGGTGTGTCAAACTTCAGCTGCCCACCGGTGTGTGTGTGCACGCGTGCATATTAATTCAGTCTGTTCCTTTGAGTAATAAATCAAAATCCCAGCATCTTTGGCATCAAAATCTGTTTCCTGTGATTCCTGCATCGTGTCAACATAGAGTCGTGGAAAAAAAATTATCAGACCACCCTTGTTTTCTTCAATTTCTTGTTCATTTTAATGCCTGGTGCAACTAAACGACAACAAAAATAGCTTATAAGAGTTGAATTTCAGAGCTGATATCTATCCATTTTCCATGTTTTCTTGATAATAACCAGAATCACTTAAGTTCTTCCATCAATATCTATGTCATTGTACTGACAAAAACAGTGCTTTTATTCATTCTGTGTTTTCTTTTCTGTCTGTTTTAGTCACATGATACACACAGGAGTTAGTATTTGGTTGCATAACCATTGTTTTTGATGACTTTGGATGGTCTAAGAATTTTTTCCATGACTGCGTTGTCAACGTCCCAGAAAAATGACATTCAATCAAATGCAATCTGTCAGAAATGTGCTTCAGATGTGTTCCTTTCTACACTGTATGAAAATTAAGCCTTTCTGGCACAATATCTGCTCCACTTTAACCAGGATCGCAGGGCCCTGAACTGTGTTTATCGGGGACCTTTACAAGTATTCACGGTTCTCTAAATGCACAACTCAAATTTCTGGAAGTTGCTCTATGTGTGGCCAAGAAGTGCACTGTGGTGTCATGGAAACCTGATTGCCCTCTTCTTTTGATGGGTGGTCTGTTTGAGATGAATAGTTGCATCCCCCTAGAAAAAAACCCAAATACTTATTGTCTCAGAAAATGATATAACACCTTTTTGAAAATTTGGCAGCCATATTTAGATCATATCGGTACATCTGTTACACAAAGTACTTAATGTAGCCGTGTGTATTGACCTTGTACGCTGACTGTTTTTTTTTTTATTATTCGGTAGGGTTTTCCTTCTCTCTTTGTTTTTTGTTATGTCTCTCTACTGTTGGTATGTTCATGTTTTTACACATTGCATATGGGTGCTTATACAAAACTGGGCTCATTTTGGTATCTGGTATTTTTTTCCAGCTTTTTAGACCCAATAATAAAAAGGTAAATTCAGACATATTTCCCCCCAGGATGGACCTAATGATGACCTCAGATAAATGCAAAAACATTATACTCTTGCTCTGAGTCATCCCACAATTAATGCATTTTTAATCAAATATTGGGGCCAAAAATAGGACCCAAATATGGACAGTTAAATCTACCTTGGCGTCAGTACATTTGATCTGAAAACATGGCTGTAAATAGTCTTATATAGACTAAATAAAGACACTGTTAAATTTGATGATCCTAGTGTTTTTTCTAATCCACACATGTGGGTTTTTCATGAATCTCAGTCTCATTCCAGGTTTGGTATGTAACCCATTGTGTCCACTTGCGTTACATGCAGAACCTGCCCATTTAAACAAATAAAATCACAAATCATTTTGCAACAGCGTTCATTTTTGTCAAACACTGTGCCTTGAATAATTAGCTCAATTCCCAAAATGTACCTGTGAGACAATAAAAAGATATTCGAAAAAAATAGTAGCGCATAATTTTCGTGTCCTTTTGACCGTGTTGCACGCAGATTTTTGTATTAAATGTAATGTCAAATAATATAAAAACGTCTTATCTGAAAAATAGTTTCTCTTTTATCTCTGAGTATTTATTGTTCAAATAGGCGCAAAGTGCTTCCAAAGTTGCTTCATAACATCAATCTACATCTGGTTTGAATTTTTAGCCCCATGTCCTGTTTTTAGAACCAGTTTCATAGAAGCACCCATATTAAAACTGAAAATAAAAAAAATAAATAAATAAAAACCTATTGTCAATGGGACTGAATAATCACAGTGTCGAGGAGAGCCCCCTCTGCTCCGTCCATCCGGTGATTCAGCGGTGAAGCCACTGAAAATGGAGGGCCTGCTCTTTGAGTCCTGTGGCTTCATCAGAAAATGGAAAACAGGCTACATACTGTATATTCCTTTTTGCACAGAGATAAGGGGATTATAAAAACACAAACAGGCCCTTGCACCTGAACATCCACACATGCTGGTGGTGCATAAAGCCCACACGTACACTACACACACACGGCATCTCACATCAATGCACGTACACAGCCTGATCCAAATCATTTACCATATCCAAAGGCTTGAAAGAGGCAGACTCAGCATTGCTAATTCAGACTTAAAGGAAATACAAGGAAAAGCAAAGCATGTCTTAGTGCTCTCCTTTAACCATGCTACCCCATATCAGAGGGAATGCGTCAGTCCTACCATGGTGAACACTCAATAAAACATCAAAAGGGATGAAGCTCAGAGCTCTGGACAAATACACACCCACGCAGATACCAGATACACTCAGAAACTCCCTTTCAATTTCACATGCTCTCTGACACACATATGTACACATCCATAATCATATATGACACACACTCACAGTGAATGCAGCTCATTAGAGTGAACGAACACTGTGGGCAGATGAGAGGTTTGCATCTCTTTAAAGGGGAAGCAAACACACTGCGTAGCTTGAATGCTAAATTAAACTTCAACAGACCGTTTGTGCACCACATCCCAGAGCAGTCAAAGCTGGATCTGTATCGTCTGCAATGTGGAACCGATGCCCGTTTGAGCCACCTATAGCCGCTCGGCAACAGACACACAGGAGCTGTCAACAACTTCCTATCAGGCTCCGCTTCCCCCCAGTGGATGCTTTGCACGAGGAGAGACACTTCTTTTTAAAATTTCATGTCCAGAGGCAAAGGCATTTAACGGTGACTATTTTGCATGTTACATGAGGAGGTGACGGTATAATCTGCTCGGGCCAACGCAGGGGGCTTCGACAGCTTAGGGACGCTATTTATATTTAAATAATTTTAAATATTTTAGAGGCGATGGACAGGATGTGCATGCGGTCATAAATATTTCAACCTTTGCTTTACAAAAGGAGGTAGCCTTGCACTTGTCTGGTATTGATCAAGAGGGCAGCAGATACACTCGTCCCAAAATTTAACCAATAAGCTTGTGTAATAAACTGCTTTTTTTTATATCAGAATTCCTGTCTGAAAACCAAACTTGGCAAGTCGGAGTCATATGAGAATTACTGTACTGCATTTTTTTTTTTTTACTGTATCAGCATTCGGAGAGGAAGGACACAAAATAAAGACAGAGAGAAAGACAGAGAGAGAGAGAGAGAGAGATGCATTGCCGGTCTTGAATTTCCCAGTGAAACTCACATATAGAGAGAAACTGAAGATGAAGGTATAATGTAGGACACTGAACATAGTGTAATCCTGGACACAATCAGTTCTCTGTGAGCCGGGATAAAACGCACACAGCCTCCTTTCAAATGCAAAGAGCCACTCACCATTATGAATAAAATGTGGCTACAGTACAAAAGTAATTCCACGCGCTCACAGATAGTAGCTGTTGCAAAGACGAGGACAAACAGCCACTGCAATTATGCCCCTTCCACGAGCAGCCTCCCCTGGTGATAACCGCTATGTAGCAAAGAAACAGAGAGATGAATTGCTTTGCAGACAGGCATCTCCCCTCTCAGCGAGTGCGCACACACACACACACACACACACACAAGTATGCAGATACATTACATACATTCCACTCCACCTTCACATAAACACACACACAAAAAAAACACTGCATTAGATGCGGTAGGAAAATACTAAGACGCACATCCCAACTTTGCCGTCTGTAAAACTGCCTAAATACTGGACATCTTTTCATCTTCCTCTCACACTTTTCCTCCTTCGCTGTATCTTTTGATGCGAGGATTTGTGCACCCGTACCCAGTCTGCTCTCCAAAAGCCTGAAATGTGCTATTAATATACAAAAGCCCGTGGTTGTGTTCTTACCTTGAAATAACATCCAGGACCGTATAGTCCTCAAGATAATCTGTCTGAAGCTTTGTGCTGTTCCACAACAAAGAAACAAAAAGCGGAAATCCTCCAAGTCTGTCCGATTTAAAACCCAATTCAAAGCCTCCTCTGATTAGAACTTACTTTGTTCAAAAAAGATGTCCTTCATTGATTCTGTACATAATCCATGCCACTCTCCTTCCCTGGTTTGGGAGAATTTCCTGTGGGCTGCGTCCAGCTGATATTCCACCTTGGCACAGTGAAATAATCTTATGTATTCTACTGAAAAATGCGTGCGAGACAGAGACAGAGAGAGAGAGAGAGAGAGAGAGAGAGAGAGAGAGAGAGAGAGAGAGAGAGAGAAATAGGCACTGTAGGACGTCTTCTGGTGCGCTCTACCAGCCTCCACTGCCAGTGAATCCAGCCGGTGCTCCCTGCTCTCCTCCTGCCTTCAGGAATGAAATTCAGCATCCACTGTTCATCCCCACAACGAGGGGAGGGTGTCCTCCCCCGGATGGAAACTTTCAGACACCTCTGCTAAACCTACTAGAGATGATAGCAGATGCCAGTAAGCCCTGATTAGGTGTTATTTTCCTTGATGCGCTCCCTCTTCAGTGGATTTTTTCCCTTTAGCTCCTCCAATTTGCCTGTTATATAGCTCTCTCCTCTCCGGAATAGGGTCTCAGAATGGATGCTGAGAAAGCAGCGGAATGAGGCGAGCCGCTCGTTCACCAGCTCCGTCTCCCTCGCCCTCTCTCTCTCTCTCTCTCTCTCTCTGACATGCTCCCTCCCTTCCTCCTACTGCACCTCCCCACCCTTTCGTTTTCCCTCTCCTCCTCTCCTTCCCTCTCAAACACACACACAGATATGCACTTCTCTAGCACTGGCTTTTGACAATTACTGTTGTGCCATTTCCAGCCGTGTCAGACAGAAAGGTTCACCGCCCATCCTCCTCAGAGAAACAAATAACGCCTGATAAATATGTAAAATTAAATACACTCCGAGAAAAGGAGCGGGAGTACGGAAAACAGCACCGAGCCAAAGATGCAATCTAATCTACTTCATTCACCCTTGTTAACTGAACACTGAACGTCTCTGGAGTTGTGTTGTTTGCGTCTTTTCGCCTCTTTTGTCCTAACTTCTTTGTTTAATGCAGTCGCATGACCAGCTGTCAGGAGTGAATGAAGAGGAGGACGGAAATAGCAAAGCAGGAGAACGGCAGCATATGACACACAAACAAGCCCATTACATACAGCGTTCTATATCAGCAGCAGATAATCATATTATAATTATATGCCCAAATTTGTTATCATCATGTGTACATACTGGATGTAGATAGTGATCATTAGCCCTGAGGAAAAGCACAATGATATAATGTGAATAACACTGAGAAACAGAAAGAAAAAAGCCTGAAAAAAAAGCCTCCCACTCCAACGGTATCTGTGTGCTCCATTTGTCATGTGCAGAGAACAGTATGCCAACAATACATGCTGTTTTCACACATTTACTCTGAATATTGAACAAGCAATTACAGTCTTTAAGCCTGGACTCTAAATAAGCCGTTTACCTTCCCTTTTATCGCTACAGTCACAGAAAAAAAAATATTAGACCATCAAAAGTCATCAAAGACAACGGTTATCTGTTGGCGAAATTATGGGGCTCGCTTATGGAACCATACCCACATATTCTGGACGCGTCCTAAAGTCAGACCTTTATGGGATGATATATTTGCCGCTGTGGACAGTTTTCAACCACGCGTTTAATTCTATAGATTTAAAGTTAGCTAATTTTGGTGTAATCCCAGACAGTTTAGAGGAAAATAACCGAAAACACCTCTTTCAACAGCCATTAAATGCATCGTTGTCACTTGACTTAATGGTGATTTGATTTGCGATTTATTGTGTTTTTATCTTTCCCCCCCCAATGTTACTTAATTTCATTTCACAGTTGAACTTATTGCCCGGTTGCGGTTCTATGGGTACTGACAGATGAACGTGTATGTGTCCGTCATATGGTGCTATGAATATTATGCATTTCTTTGTTTGTCCCTAATTGTTTGGACGTCCAAAGAGGCAGCGTAACTTAACTGAATTTGCCCTTCGGGATTAATAAAGTCGTCTGAATCTGAATCTCAAGTGGTTGACGGTTGACGGTAAGATGTTTACAAAGAGATGCAGTCCAATTATTAACCTTTTAATGTGATAAGCAGTCAGAGGTGGTCATCTGCATGTATGTTGTTTTTTTTGTCATTCATGTTTCATTTGTGATTAATTGTAATCTATATCTACTGCAGATATCCATTTTTTCTTTTTTTTCCTCTTTCCATGTATGCCATATTTTTCATTCATTCGGGAATGTTTGATTAGATACGTTCATGTATATAAAACGTCTTGTATATTTGTTTGAGCAAAACCAAATAAAAATTAAGTAAAAAAAATAAACAATGGTATGCAATCCAGTCCTAACTCCTGTGTGTATCATGTGACTAAAACAGACAGAACAGAAAACATGGAATGAATAAAAA
>JAPQRP010000002.1:8595380-8607523 GCA_037367295.1 Apogon hyalosoma
TTTCTGCATTTGTAGATCCACTCTGATCTGTAAGTGTGTTAATAATAAGCCGACACTAAATATTGTTGAAATTGTTCGAATGGTTTAGGTCCAAATTTTAAAAATGTAATAACATTATACCTGTTACCAAATGTTTGTGTAACATTGTGTGATAATGTGTGTACATGCAGAGTGTGATTTGTCAAAAAAAAAAGAGGGGGGGCTGGTTTTTTTTTGGCAATGGCTACTGCTGCATTACTGTGTCACAAAATATCAGTTTGTCTATTGCCACAGACCAATCGAATGCCAGCATTTGTACTAGAGCCAATCACAGATACTGTTCCGTGAACTCATCAGCCTCTTGTTGCCTCAGTACTGTGGTCATATGTGCCGTATACTTCAGTGCATTCTTTTGTGCATTTTGCTACCGCAGTACTGTGGCAACTGATGGAAGAAAATACAAAATAGTGCTAATATATAGTACAGAATAGGAATTAGTGTTGTAAATGTTTTATGGTGTTCTTTGCTTTGGAGGCTGGAGAAGGTGGGCGGAGCTACATGTCAGTAGTGTGCAGTGGGACTTCTCGGTTCAGATCTGTGGTCCTGTGGAATTCTGCTCTCTGAACGTCATCCCAGTGGCTGATTTAGATCAATGTTGCATTTACCTACCAGTGCCATGCCCCCCCCCACTCCCCAGGTCTTCTGCATTACAGTTCAATACATTACAGAGTGAGTTACATCTTCACTGTGTCACTAATTGACCTGTGCTCCATATGTTTGCTTTGGTACTTTTCAGGATGCACATGACGGTCTCGACATCATATAACGAGGGCGCTGATTGGCTCTGTGCTAATAGACAAACCCGTATTTCGTGCCGCAGTACTGTGTCAGTAACCACTCGAGTGATGGGGGGTTATGTACATGGTGTAGGGGCGGCGCTCATATACGCGGGGGTGCGGTCCATAATTAACACAGCTGCAGTGGCAAGAGGCAAAGAAGCCGTTTCCGTGTTTGTTGCTGCTGCGACCATAATGCGGCTGCGTGGAGCTCTGCTTCCCACAACCCATGTTGCGACAAATTTCTGAAAATGCGCGACTGACCTACCGGCTGTGTTTGTAAACAAATGTATTGTTTATGGTGGAGCACACTTTGAAATTGTTCATCGTGAGGGAAGAAAGGCTTGCGGATTTGTGATACTTAGGCTGCGACTGGGGTTTTACAGATTTGATAAAAAAAATCGGTGAAGAAAGTCATACGCAGCTTTAATGTGTTATATGAACAAGCACACAAAAAAATCGGATTTAACCGAAAAATCCGAATTGCGCGTTAAGACCTGCTGTCTGAACGTAGCCCGTGTGTCGAGAGCTGTTACGTAATCACAGTTTACTGCTCGGGGAAACTTTCCTCCTGCTGAGAAAGATACGGAAATATAGAGAAAACATGTATGTTTTTATTTGTTTGTGGGGAATTATACTCATGGGTTTTCCAAACATATTAAGCTGAAAATCCATTTTACTGCTGGCTTTGTCAGCAGCTACATTTATATCATATTGCTTTGTGTCCTGGGATTCGACGAACTAATCTCTCACGCTGGTCCTAGTTAGTAGTTAGTGGAGGTGTTTCTGCTGAACTGAGGAAATGCAGAAGTGTAGTTTTAATTAACAGTAGGTTGCTTAATTTTTAATTGGTTGCAATAGATACTAGCGGTGGAGATGAGTACAATGTCCGGAAAACCACTGTAAATAGAGGTTTTTTATGAGTATTTATTTTACACAAATATGTTTTTAATTATTGTTTTTTTGGAGGAAACAACCTCCAGTAGCTGTGGATGCGGTTTTGGAGCTGATGTGATATGAAGAGAGTGCATGAATGGAGTGAACGTGAAGGAAACAAAACAGCCCCGACAAAATTAACCCATAAAGACCCAGTGCTACTTCTGTGTCAGCTCCCAAATTAATTTCTCTCTCTATTTAACTTTCCTTAAGTGATTTATCCCCATTTACTATAATATTATCCTCTAGTATTTTGTATTTTTTCAGTTTAAATGAGGTATTTTCCTATATTTAATTTACTGATCATGTAGATGTTCATAAAAGTACAGATTAAAGTTGATGGTTATTAAATCAGAAACAGAGACAAATGAAGAAAACGTGACTTTTTTTTTTTTTTTTTAAGTAAAATCTATCATTAATTGACCATAAAACAAGCGTCTTCATTTACTGTTATTAATCAAACTCCATGGGTTTTACTGGTGAATCAATGTTGTAGAAGATGACAGTGTTTCCACGGCAACTACAGAGCCTCTCAACATCCAGATGGGTCACATATGAGGACAATGAAAAGACGACAAACTGTATTTTACACCAATTATTTACATATATTAATAGGATTAATGGATTGACAGGTATTATTATAACTTTTATTTAACCAGGAAAAAAAAACATATACTTAAAAACAATGAAAGTCAAAGTCAGTACTAAAAACAAACTTCAAACTGATAAGAACATACATATAAATATTAAACATTTAAGATCAGTAAATGATTTAGATGGATGTTTGGGTCTTTATGGGTTAAAAAAAAAAAAAAAAAAAAAAGGCGCCACACTCTGATATTTTATTGGACCGTCTTCGATTGTGGCACACATTGGCCAAAGCATCGTTTCAATGAGCTAAAGCAATGTCACAACATTTATTTCTGTCTTTGTTTTGGACACTTTACATTCCTGAACCTAGACCTGACCGACTGAATGGACCCTGGATCATAACACTGCCCCCTCAGGCTTATACTGTAGGCGCTAGGCATGATGGGTAATCGCTTCAGTGGCAATTTTACTACATGAATGTATTCATTGTGTTTTATATTTCCGCATTAATTCGTACTATTTATTTTGCATTCAGTACACGATGACTTATTTAAATTTTTACCCCCCCCAAAAAAAAAAAAAAAAATCAAGTACCCCCTGGGCTTTTTCCAAGTACCCCTGGGTAAGCGTAAGAAAGTCTGGTCTCATATCATGCAATATTTATAACACTGTTTACATCAGTGTATAATCAGCTGATGATGCACTTCTGTTGATAGAAATAACACTGAGAGCCTGCACAGACCCTATACCCAGAGTCCACCTTGGACTGTTTTCGTACATGTGCTGCCTCTGCTCCTTCTTTTTATGTTTTACAGTGGGTGGCATCAAATGTTAAGGTGCATTAGTGTCGCGTACAATCGCTGGAGGAAAACCCCGTATCTCCAAACACTCAAACTGCATTTACACTCACACAGTCGTAGCTACGCCCTCCAAACATCTCTGCATTTTTCCCTGCATGGTTCATTTATGACTGTAAACGGCATCTGAAGAATCTGAAAATGTTATTTGTGTGTGTGTGTACATGTTCCAGTGTAGACTAAAGTTGTTATTTGCTTAAAAAAAAAAGCAGAGGATGGATGAGTTAAGGGTTTATTTGTTGGTACATGTGCCCTGAACACACTGAGCCTTTAACACAAAGTTAACTGTAAGTGTTCATAATATTATAATAGCATGGGTTGACACTTTAATATATATAAAAAAAGGATTATTTAGACGACTTATTGGTCTAGTTTAGTCTAATTTATGTTGTTAACATGGTTAAGTAGGTTTATGGTAAAAATATGAATTACTACTTTGATTTAAGTCAGTGTTAACTTATTTACAAATATGTTATTCCTTTTTTTACATTAAATTTTCATCGTGAATGTGTGAAAAACTATCTATCTATCTATTACATAGAATCCATCCATCCATCACATACAATCCATCCATCCATCCATCCATCCATCCATCCATTACATACAATCTATCCATCCATCCATCCATCCATCCATCCATCCATCCATCCATCCATCACATACAATCCATCCATCCATCCATCCATCACATACAATCCATCCATCCATCCATCCATCATTACATACAATCCATCCATCCATCCATCCATCCATCCATCACATACAATCCATCCATCCATCCATCCATCCATTACATACAATCCATCCATCCATCCATCCATTACATACAATCCATCCATCCATCCATCCATCCATCCATCCTACTCACAACTTCTTAATCGATACTGAAATAGAACCAAACGTAAAACAAACCTTAGAGAAAATGCTAAATTATCAGTCTTTGCTGCTTGTTCAATTCTTCTGTTGAATCAGTGATAAAAGATAACACATCTGTGGCTACTTCTATTATAAGACTTTAAGCATATGTGCTAACTCTTCAGTAGGAAAACATTTGACTGCATAATGCATTCCTGTAATTTCCTATTACAGCTGCTCCATTACCACTGAATGTAATAATGTCGAATCCAATGTAATATTTATTCTAAGCGTCCATGTGGCATCACTGCAGAAAGTTTGCAAAGAATAGAGACTAAACCCATGTTGACTGTGTGTGGAACGTAGACTTTCCTCTTTTATGGTATGATTTATTATAATATGGCTTTCTTAGAATTAGGATATGGTAAGGTACGTTTTAATGTCACTTGGGAAGAACCGAAGAGGAGCATTTTACCACGAGGGAAGAGGGATAATGACTTACTATCTGTCATAACTGGCTGTAGGAGGAATAAACTGATCAGCAGAATGTATTGTTCACCTAAAAGAAAAAGAGTTTCATTTCAAGGAAGTATCCGGTGGAGGAAATAATAGTTATCAATGTGTATTTTTGAGAAGTGTGAAGGAATCTGAATGCAGAACAGAATATAAAACCATTCTTGTCTGACACTTTTCCATACGTAGTCTTATCTCTGTTCCATTATAATGCTTTTTTTTTTTTTACTGCGTTCTCGATTTAATCTGATTATTGCTTTATTGTTATTACACAACCTACTCCGAATAATCTCCACGCTGCTATTGTGGACTGTGTTGTTTTAGATGGTAATAATTGACTTTATCATCAGCGGTTTCTGCCAGTCTTTTATGTTGCTGAACTGTCCTCGACCCGACGCTGCAGTTTTGAAATATTTCCATTACATGAGAGCGAGGATCATCATGTAACATCAGATACTATTTCGCGTGTTATCTTTGCTGAAGCGCCAAGTGAGTTAAATAGATAAAAAAAAAAAAAGTGACGTCAAATTATGCAGATCACAAATTGGATGATCCAGAGTCGTCGCTGCTTTAAAAAGGGTTAATTCGCCTGCCAGTGCCTCTGACCATGGTGCTGATGAAGATCTGGAGATGGTCTCAATGGGAGATCACTGCTGCTGATGTGCTAATGCTAACGCTAATGCTAGGTACTGTGTGTATTCGGATGAGTAAAATGAAGAGGCCAGATCTCACTGTGGGGATAGCGAAGTGAATTAATGTCTAATGTTTTAAGTTTTTAATCAGTGCATTCACAAAATGGACAAAAGTACTGGGACACATTGAATTCAGGTGTTTGTTTTCTAACAGGGGTCTGGGATACAACACAAAAATGATAAATGTCATAAAATAGCTTTATATTGAGATAAATATCATTGCTTTGGTTACTTTTGTTTAAGTTGTTATCTTTGCGTCCAAAATTCCTGAGATGTTTTTTGTTTGTTTGTTTGTTTTTTTACAAAATTTCTCTCAACATTGATTTAGTTTCTTTTTTTATATATACATGACTATGCTTTTAAAGCCTCAGAGATGATTTTTACTTAATTTGTCTCAGTATTTATTTATTTATTTTAAATCCATGACTATGATTTTAAATGTTCTTCCTCTAAATTTCAAACATATTTTTCATGCTCTGACTGTAATTGATATATTTTTACCACAATTCACCATCTACTTTTTTCACATCTCACTTAAGAAAAATTTCCCATTAAACTTTAAGAAAATATTGATGTTTATAAACCATATGGGCAAGAATATTGGGACACATCACGGCTTTTTATTGGGATAAATATCATTTCATTGCATTTATTAGTTTGGTTTAAATTATCTTTCCTTCCAAAATGATACCAAAGGAAACATTGATATTTATGAGAGTACATATACATGAGTACATATATACAGAAGTAAACATTAGTCCACAATTTCCTACCTGTACATAGACTGTATGGACAAAAGGATTTTGACATATTGATTGTTTTGACATTGACATTTTTTGTTTGTTTGTTTTTTAATCTCAACTCAGCATGAACAGGACATCTGGACAGCTGTAGCCATGATGATGATGTGTCCCAATATTTTTGGCCGTATAGTTTATAAATATCAGTATTTCTTTAAAGTTTAATGAGAGATGTTTCTTCCGAAGTGAGATGTGAAGTAGATGGTTAGTCGCAGTAAAAATGTATTATTTACAGTCAGAGCATGAAAAGTATTTTAGAAATTTAGAGGTAGAACATTTAAAATAACAGTCATGGATTTAAAATGAATAAAAAAAAACATAAATATTGAGACAAATTAAGTAAAAATCATCTCTGAGGCAATTTGGAAGCAAAGATGACAATTTAAACCAAACTAACCAATGCAATGATATTTATATGAATATAAAACTATATTATGACAAGTGTCAAACCCAAACTTTCAGGTAAATATGTCACTATTCGTTGCATCAGTGTAAGTATTACAAACTATAAAACAGTGTGTAACTGAAAGTCTTATTATCAGACTGGTTCCAAAAACCAAACAGTGGATGCATTTTGAAAGTGTATAAAGCACATCAGTTGACATGCGGTGTGTTGAACACTGTGAACAACTTCACATTATGTGTTAATTTGAAAATTACTATGTGCAAACCTGCTAAAAATGTCCAACACAGAAGTGAATGAGAAACCACATTTAATTGGCTGTTTTAACGGGTACCCTGGCACGGCCAAAACCATACGACAAACCCAACAGTTTATCACCACTAGACAAAACCATGGATGCAGTTCTGAGGTGAAAACTGTTATGAGAGTAAAAGGAAATCTGACAAAGTAAAACACTTTAACACAGAAGTTAAATAAAGACAATATATGTCAGCAGATGGTTTGAATCTGGTTTTTGTTTTTTTACGAAAACAGGTTTTTATGTCCTAACAGTACTGAGGTTGTGTGTCATCCGTTTGTTGTCATTAAAGGCAGACGAGCATTTAGGCGTCGTACATTATTCTGAACCAGTTTGAAGTTCCAGTATCCTGTCCACACGTCATTTCTACCTGTTTTTTTTTTCTTTTAATTTGTCCATGACCCTTATTTTGAAAAAGTATCCACTCGATAATGTTTTTGTCACATTTGTCCATAAAGTGTCTGTCATTAACCCATAAAGACCCAAACATCTACCTTTATCCACCTAAAATACAGTTCTTCATCTTTTCACGGTCATCAGATATGACCCATTTGGACGTTCACAGGCTCCGTAGTTACCGTGGAAACACCGACATCTTCTACAACACTGATTCACCAGTAAAACCCATGGAGTTGGATCAGTGACAGCGGATGGACACACTAGGTTTATGTTCAGTGAATGATATATTTTACAGAAAAAGTCACTTTTTCTTCCATTTTCTCTGTTTTTGATATAATAACCCTCGATTTTAATTAGAGCTTTTAAGAACAGATACACGATCAGCGAATTAAATATAGGAAAATCCCTGACTGTCATTGAAAAAGGCAAAATTCAGAGCATAATATTAGAAGAAATGTTAATAAACCACTTAAAACATTAATGAAAATAAAATAACTGACATGAAATGAAGGTGATTTTGGAATTGACACAGGTCGTATTTGGTGCCTGGGGTGGAAGTGGGTTCCTCCTGCACTTTTGTCTGAATTCCTTTGCACAAACTTAAATTGAAATAGCTGACGTACAGAATCCATTTTCACAGATTACACAGTATGGTAGGCATGGATGAGGCATGCATTAATATTTATAACCCAGGGTTAGCCACATATCTGTAAGCGTGTGTAATTGAATACCGTTTTCCTACGTATGGCTTTTTCATTTCTTGTTTTGAGGTAACACGTTCAAGTGACAGATTTCCACATTATGCCTCCCATAAATCTCTGTCACAAAGAGAACCTCTGCATTTATGCCACTTTGATTATTCGCTGCACTTGGAAAAATTTAAATGAACTATGTGTCAAATATTTGGTGTTTACTACACGGAGCCGGTTCACAGGGGTCTCAAACTCATTTTCTTTCAGGGGCCACATTCAGCCCGATTTGATCTCAACTGGGCTGAACCGGTAAAATAATAGCACAGTAACCTAGAAATATTGACAACTACAAATTTTTGTCTCTGTTTTAGTGCAAAAAAAACAAAACAAAACATTAAATTATGAAAATACTTACTTTAATAAAGTGTCCGGACAAAAAAGATGTGAATAACCTGAAAAAACTGAAATTTCTTACGAAAAATACGTGTAATTTTAACAATATTTTGCCTCAACTTACCATTTCTACATGTGCGATATGGATCGGATCTACAAAGACAATAAACACTTAACACGTAACAGGCAGAAAATTGTTCAAATTGTGCTTAATATTCTTCAGACATTTCAGGTTGTTCATATTTGTTCAGGTTATTCACATTTTATTGTTACAGGATTGTTTGTAATTAAATGACAAACGATTAAATGACAATGACAATAAAGCCCATTTTAAAAAGTAACTAAAAACTGTAATGGGATTATTAAGTAGTCATGTCAGTACTCGGTATTGGCAAGTACTCAAATGTAAGTACTTGTACTCGGTCCGGAAAAAAAGTGGTATCGATGCATCCGTACTTTTTACAGTGAAAATAAGAAAAAAACAGTCCAGGCAGACATTTTAGGCTTAGGGTTTAAAGCAGGGGTGTCAAACTCATTTTAGTTCAGGGGCCGGACCAGTAAAATAATAACTCCAAATTTGTTTCAATGTGTGCAATTTTAACAATATTATGTCTCAGCTTCTTATTTACACATGTGCGTTAGAACTTACACATCGCAGTGGATCTACAAATGTACGAAAAATGTAATAACGCGCATAATGTTCAAATTACACAAATTTTTCATAAGAAATTCCAGGTAATTTGTGGTTGACTTTTTGTGAAAGGATAGTTTGTAAATGTACATATTTTCATAATTTAATTTGACTTTTTTCCACACTAAAACAAAAAAGAAAAATTTGGAGTTGTCATTATTTAAAGGCTATAATGATAGTATTTGACTTGCTCGAACCACTTGAGATCATATTGGTCTTTATGTGGCCCCTGAAATACATTTTAGCACAATTTCGGAAACTGTTTTTGGTCCTAATGGGTTTCAGTTTCAATTAAATATATCTAAAGCATTTGTGTCATTTTTTAATAATGTGTTATCTAAAACAGGACATGATATGTTGTGATAATAGATGATTTTTCTCTATAAACAAACAACTATGACTGTCGGTGATAAGCGGCAAATTCACATGTATCTGTTTATTGCCTCCATCTGAACTGTACCAGTATTTATGTATATAATGTTTGGCATTTTAGAAGATAATTTTAACATCAAGAAAGTTACAGTTTGCTGCAAAGGTAGTAAAATAAATATGCAGTTTTGTATGAAATGGCTTAGTGAACTGCATTTGTAATCAGCTGATAGATGATCAACATCCTCCTGAGACCCAGGACAGTGAAAAGTTTAGCTTTTCTACAGGAAACAATTGTCTTAATTGGAAACTGTAATGCAACATTTTTTTTTCATATACATTTTTTAATTTTTTTTTTTTTTTTTTTTTTTAATGGAATGGCCTTTGTAATGGACAGCATTTTTTAAGTGTCAAACTTTTGTCCCCTACAGAGGACAAAAATACATTGTTGGGTGTCAAGAGGATATGAAAATGTTTACATCTGTACACTATCCTTTAATAGAACATGAAGAACCTGAAGCTTCTTGAGAAAATTAAGTGCAATTTTAATAATATCAGTCCTCTGTTTATCATTTACACATTTACACATTACAACTTACAGATCACAGTGGCTCTACAAATACACAAAACATTTAGTAACAGGTAGAATATTGGTAAAATTACACATATTTTTATTTTTCTTCTTTCCAGGTTGTTCATGTTATTCGCATTTTTTTTTGTACAGCTATATTTGTTTGTTTATGGACAAAAAGCATCCATTATCACCACATATCATTTCCTATTTCATCCAAAACAAAAACAAATAATAGTAACGCATTAAATATATTTCATTGAAACTGAAACTCATTTCATTCCACGGCTTTATTAAAAATTGTAAACGTTTTCATGTAATAATTTTAGTTTACACTAAAAGAAAGAGGAAAAAAAATTGAGTTGTCATTATCTATATTTTATTGTGCCATTATTTTACCTATTTCACATCTGATTGGCCTGTGTGTGGCCCCTGAACGAAAATGATTATGACTATTAAATATCTTCGATGTCATTTTTGCATTTCATAAATTCATCCCACAGGCCAGATTGGAACCTTTGGTGGACTGGTTGTGAAAACTTTGTTATAAGTACTCGTTTTCAAGGATTCTTGAGTCAGATCAAATTTGTACTGGACCAAACATTAACCCATAAAGACCCAAACATCCACCTTTATCCACCTAAAACGTAGCTTGTCATCTTTTCACGGTCATCAGATATGACCCATTTGGACGTTCAGAGGCTGGTTACCATGGAAACACCGTCATCTTCTACAACGTCGATTCGCCAGTAAAACCAATGGAGTTGGATCAATGACAGTGGTTGTAGATGCTTATTTTTGTGTTCAGTTATTGATATATTTGCTTAAAAAGTAACTTTTTTCATTTTTTGTAGTTTTTTTTTTTTTTAACATAACAACCCTCAACTTTAATCTGAGCTTCTATACACATCTGCATGATCAGGACATTAAATACGGGAAAATACATGATTTTGACTGAAAAAAAAAGCAAAATACAGAAGATAATATTATAATAAATGGCCATGAATCATTTAAAAAAGGTTAAATCTAGAGGAAAATTCATTTGCGTACTGACACAAAAGTAGCGCTGCATGGGTCACTTTTGTAAATTCCGTGCGTTTCTCATTCAAGTACGTCGTGGTAAACGCACTGATGACCACATTAGGATGTCACGCGTGTGCTGCGAAATAATTTGCATCACAGTGGGTTTGAGTCGAGTCGCGTCTGCAGGAATTTGCTGTTTGATATTTACAATACGCAGAGAGAGGTCGACATGTTACTTTGCGACGAAGAACACACACACACACACACACACAGAACGCCGCCGCCGCCACCGCCGAGGCCACACGTGATACCCAGCACAAGGTGACGGAGCAGGTTGAGCACGCCACTGTAGACTATGCATATAAATGAGGCATATACATTAAGCATCTGGCCTGTACGGGCAGTCATGAAGCATGCAATACAATATGAGAGCACGTGTAGTGTGTCTCAAGCAGAGTGTTGTAATCTGCCATCAGACGGTCCGCTGTGTGGGATGAAATGCCTGAAGTAACTTATGGCCACAATTACTGGAGCTAAAGTGGCGTGGTGCACAAAGGTGTCTCCATTAGTCATTTCTTTTATTTAGTCGGAGCGGTTATGAATGAGCAGCCATCTTGCTATCGGTGCTCACGCCTCCGACTGCACTCGGGATCAAGTGGTGTCATAAAGTGTTTGTCCGCTAAACAAGCGAATAATGAAGATTTAGATCGCCAATTAGCCCCTCAGACGCTAACTGCTCTCCTCACGCCACTCGACTCCATGGATCAAAGTTTTCATGCCGCTTCAGCGCACCCCCGTGAAACGACCGGACGCCATGCGGAACGCCGAACTGTCGTGTGGGCCAGGGGTGTCGGACTCATTCCGGTTCAGGGGACACAAACAGTCCGATATGATCCCAACTGGACCAGACCAGACCATAGATATACATACTGTTTATATAGAGATACATACAGTCCATATAGATATACATACTGTTTACATAGATATACATACTGTTTATATAGAGATACATACTGTTTATATAGAGATACATACTGTTTATATAGAGATACATACTGTTTATATAGAGAAACATACTGTTTATATAGAGAAACATACTGTTTATATAGATACATACTGTTTATATAGAGATACATACTGTTTATATAGAGAAACATACTGTTTATATAGATACATACTGTTTATATAGAGAAACATACTGTTTATATAGAGAAACATACTGTTTATATAGATACATACTGTTTA
>JAPQRP010000002.1:8636995-8648025 GCA_037367295.1 Apogon hyalosoma
GATAGATAGATAGATAGATAGATAGATAGATAGATAGATAGATAGATAGATAGATAGATAGATAGATAGATAGAAGTGAAAGCCTAGAATGTGTGAAACACTCCATTCAAGAAGCAAAACCCATCAGAATCGTTCTTATTTTCCTCATGACAGCAGTATAATAACCTATCCCAGTGTTATTTTTTCTTTTTGTGGGTTTGATCCAAGGATGAAACCTCACCACCACACACAATAGCTTTTCTCAAACCATTGTCTGATCATAATACACAAAAGAATTTCGCTTTGGTGGATCACTGAATCTGTCTGCTGTCACAGCCGCATCCTAAGACATTCGTCCCTCAAGGTTTGAAACAAGGTGACGTGGACCAACATGTAAGACAGAGAAGACACAGATAGCTCCTTCTCTCTCTTGTTTTTACATCTACAGTTACATTCTGTAAGGGACTGCTGAACCACACTACCGTTAAATGATACTGGGCACGCCGGGAAACCTCCGTGGTGAAAATCCACGCTGTAAAATGTAACGTGTTGTTCCAACTTAAGAATATGAGTGAAAGGGCTGCCTTACATTTTCTCCTAAAATACATCATGTTGTCTCAGTGAAATATGGACACAGACTTGTTAGTTAGTTGAACTCCTGATGTAGTTGAAGTTAAAAATTTGAATGAATGATGAGGTTTTCCTGGAGGATTTTTTTTCTATATTACTTAAAATCCCCTTCACATCCTGATTACAACCAATTAATTAAATGCTCTAACACAAAAAAAAGTCACCTGTGGAACGGACAGGACTGAAACAACACCATCCAATCATTTTAACCGGCCCAATCGAAATGATTGAACGGTGATATGTCAATCAAACTCAAGTGTCATTTGTCCCTCCCCCTTCTGCACGTACCCCTCTTCGGGCATTAATCGTGTGTTCTTAAAGGCTTGGAGCACTGATACAGGAAATAAAGCCAAGGCTTGGCTAGCTATATTAGCAATATTAGGATGGAAAGTTCACCGGAAAACTGTTTTGTCACTAACATAAATCACTAGGAAATGTAACGTGTAATGTAATAAAGGTTAAATTAAAAAAAAAAAAAAAAAACGTTAGCCAGATAGGTATGAATTGAGGCTGTTCTGTAAGAGCGGGGGTGTTGGAGGAGACTGAATGAGGTACGCGTGGATCAGAGTAGGAGCTCGAGTCGGGGTCGGAGCTGGGCGAATTGTTGCTGCGCAGCGCTCGTGAACCC
The DNA here is from genome assembly GCA_037367295.1 of Apogon hyalosoma. Taxonomy (NCBI): domain Eukaryota; kingdom Metazoa; phylum Chordata; class Actinopteri; order Kurtiformes; family Apogonidae; genus Apogon; species Apogon hyalosoma. Next base: position 8,638,233 of record JAPQRP010000002.1, read on the forward strand.
TCGGGAACAAGCATCGCGCGTGCCAGTATTCTGGAGGTGTGGCTTCGGGGGGATGTCTGGAGAAAGGGGTTTGGACTTTTGAACTGTGTATTTTCGAAATGTAGCTTACTCGAACCATTTCTAAGATCTCGTACCCCACCTTTAAAAGTTGACATGCGTAGTCACCAGTTCAGTTGACTGGCACTGGACTCAAACCTTCTTAATATCAAGCAACTGCACTTACCACCCAACGTGATACCGCGACTCATGTAAATATACACGTCACTTTTAATTGATGTGTTATCTGCATGCATTATAAGCTTCCCGCATTAGCCCCTCCTCCAACCTGAATCGATGCGTCAAATACCACGCACTGAGGGTTAGGATTATGTAAACCGGAGACCTGGGCATAAATTGACACGCAATCAAATGGCGTTGAATAACATGCAAAAGATCGAAAATGAGTAGGTATAGCACACCAAATGCCATAAGAACTGGCGTGACATACAACGCCATTCATTGAGATCAGTCTGTACTACATCATCGTATCTTGACTAAAAGTAAAATAAAATCTTCTTCCTTTATTTCTAGCAGTATGACTTTTTAAAAATTTCTTTACCTATTTCTATCTCAGCTAATCATTTAAAAGCTAAACAAGACATAACTGAAAATGTAATAATGATAACATTCTTATTATTATTATTATTATTATTATTATTATTATTGCCGTTCATCTGTAGCAATTTCAGTTAAAAAAAACACAAAGTTCCAAAGCTTTTTTACTTCCATCATTTCAAGTTCATACAGTTAAGAAACTTTCTTAAAAAAATAAAAGCCTAATGTGTGTTATAAAATGTATTCCCAGCTTCGAAACAAGGCGCAAAAGAGCGACGACAAATTCACGATCGGAAAAGTCACCTGCAAATTGTCCGCGGTGCATTTGGACGTCACCAAAACCTGATGACGCAGGGCTTAACTCCGCCCACTGTTACTGAAGTTAAGTTGACAGGATTTATTAAGACGAGGACTTTCGAGTTAAGATTTGAGACACTTAACTTGAATTTTTGGCTTATCACAAGTCAAGTAATCAGTTGCTCTAACAGAACAACAGAATAATATGCTAGCACATATTTCAGTACATAAAGTCTGCGCATTAATCCTCATCATAAAAAAGTTTAAGTTACATTTCCTCCCACTCCTTTTCGAATTTGCAAATAAAGTCATACTTTATTTTCATGTATATGTACAGGTTTTTGTTTGTTTTGTTTTCTTATAATCTGTTTAAATTTACAAAGAAGTAGGCTTACTTTGTTTTGTTGCATATTTGAAATAAGCTAAATTAAACTGAACTAAGACTGGGCGAGTTGGGAACACTGGGCTGCCGGCGAACTCCCAGTTATCCAGATAAGAAAAGACAACGTGTGCAAAGCGTTACAAACACAACACTATACTGTATGTTTTTGACATAAATGGCACCTGGTGGAAGGCAGAGAATGCAGATATAGACAGCACACACCAGGTGATGTCGTTGTGGAACCCATAGAAGGAGGGCAGAACACGTTTATAGACCCAGCAGACAGCGTTTCATGCTGGGTTTACTTTGGCATTTTTTCTTCTTTTCTGCCAACAGTATCAGCTTGACTTGCCTTGACTTTACTCGACTTGGCTTGGTTTGCGCGTCCACTGGAGATACAGTCACCCCCTCAGGATGCTGGTTGTCATGGTGATGGTAAATACGTGCTGTGTGTCATCTTCAGCGCTACAAGCAATGCAACAACAGTGGACGATGAAACATGAACTGAAGGTCAGTATTTTTCAACATAGCGTGATTTTGCCCAAGTAAGAATGTAGTTCAGACTTAAATACACTAAGTCGTCGGTTTATTATCAAAATACGACTTATTTAAACATTTACTCTGAAGTTTTTTGAGACAACCTGCCAACTTGGCTTTGTGTTGCACATTGACGTGACACAATGAGATCACGTTGCCATAACACTAGAGCTGCACAATATATCGTTTGAGCATCGGCATCGCGATGTACGTGTGCGCAACAGTCACATCGCAGATCCAGCGATGTAGGACGCAAATGAACTCAATGTGTTCTCAACTCAATTTCACCCTGGGTACCTGACACACACCGGAAGCAGCGATCCACCAATCACAATCCTTCTTAATCAGTTTGCCGAAGCAGACCACGCCCCTGCACATGGGGTGAGTTGCTGGTAACAACGTTGAAAAATGAGCAACGAATAAGAGAAAATCACCGAAAACGAAGACTTGGTGCCAGGGCCGCCGCTACCAATTATGGGCCCCATGAACGCATTATCATTGTGGACCCTACACAAATGACCTATCTTCTCAATGGGGGAGGGGCTTCATAAACAACATCACTTACTATAGCGTGAAAATGAAACTTAACATACATTTAATATTCGCCTCCTGACTACTATACCTCTCTTCTGCAGTGGATCTTACATGAACGTTTCACAGCTTTGAACCTGTATTATCCACTGAGCCCCCTCCACTGCACAATGGACCCCCCCCCGCAAATAGTGGGCCCCATGATTTTGTCATGCCCCCCCCCCCTTATCAGCACTGCAGGTTGGTGCCAAAAACAAAAGCATTCTCAGTTATCTGGAATTATTTCAGCCACAAGGCGGATGATACTGAAACGTGTTCAGTGAGTTTTTAAATCACGTCTAAAAACGCTCTCATTGGCTTTTAATCAATAAGTGAGATGTTTGTAGATTTCTTATGTTGTTTTTACCAGATTTTAATTTGTCTTTGATTTTTATGATGTTGTGTTTTGTTGTTCTTGTTTTGCTCTTTGCACCCTGTGTTATCACTGTTTTACTTATTTATTCCCTTGTTTTATGATTCATGTACAGCACTTTGGCCAGCTGTAAAGTTCTTAAAGTGCTTTATAAATAAAGTTGGTATGGTATGGTATGGTATGGTATGGTTCTGTGTCGACAGTGTCTTCCACCTGTCGCCACAACAAGAGCAACACACAACTAATTTGTTTTGCCATTTACGTCGGTGCCGCACAGCTATTATATCCTCTTCAGTATTTTTCCGTATTGCAATATATATCGCAGGGTTAAAAAAAATTGCAATGTGAGTTTTTCCAATACCGTGCAGCCCTACTTCACACCCTTGACTATAATTTTTAGGACTCAGAGTCAGCTTCAGTGTCCTTCAGTTAATAGTATACAATAAAACCAAATATAGTTACCCAATTATCTGTGTTTGTAGCCATAGAAAAGATAAAAGGATAATATATAAAATAAAATATATGAAAGCTAAATAGAATACAATAAAAACTACCATGAAATACACAAAACAAACAAACAAAAAACACCTTCAGTGTAATTTTTGCACTTTTGCACACCCCTGATTTACATCCATATACTTCATTTTGAGACCGACACACACTTACTTATGTGACATTTACAACTTCAGACCTAAGCTGTGGTCATGCTCTGAATTCAGGCTTGAAGACACATTCCCCCTTTGAATGGTGGCATTTTTCATTGATTTTAATAGTTTTTTCTTCATCCTCGGCCAATTTTCACTAGGTCGCCTGCCCATTTTTGGTGAGAGCCAGTTGTTTTCAGGATAAAGGGAACATGAAGCGGTCTGAACCTGCTCCAAATGTCAGATATAAGGTTGGTCTTGTTTAGTTCCTTCAGTGTCAGGCTGCAGACGGCCAGTCATCGTCTAGTTTCAGCCTGTTCAGCCTCACAGAGCCGCATTTAGCCCCACCTGCGCTCAAATCACATGCGATTAACCCTTTATTGGGCAAGTGACTATTTTTTCCACATACATTACAAGACAGTGACAGCAACTGTTCCAGTGAGTCAACAATCTCAGGTCCAATGTGGTCTCCAGGGTCTGTAAGGTCCACCTGAGTGGACCTGCTTTGTTTGGTACTGTGAAGTAAAGGTACTAATGTGAGGAATGATGTTCAAAGGGATCATGTGGATGTGGACAGGGGTCTGGACCAGCACTTATGTTGGTCTAATGTTCTAAAAGTCATGTTCTAATGTTCTAAAATTCATGTTCCTTTCACCTCACATGTGGGTTTTTGTATTTTTCATTCTTCTTGTATATTTATTTATTTATTTAGCCACTTAAGGGTAAGGAATCAAATATGATAACGTCATTGACCTTGATTTTCTACATAAACAAAAAAAATGGTCGAAAAATTTCACAAAAGTAATAAAGTCTTGTTACGTCCTCCAATAACTAAGACTGACATGTTTAATCCCAGAGTATTCCTATGAGTGAACTAGAAAAGGTTGATCCAGATGATGTATTCAGTAATAAAACGCTTCTCAATGACGTTATGTTTTGTTTGTGACTGAATGTGAACTAGTCCCGACATTAAAGTTACACGTTAAACAGCAGCTGTTTTCAACCTGCTGCTCTGTAGAGTTATTCTAATCTTTATTGTATGGTCACGGTTAGGGGTGTAACGGTACAGAAACATTTTAATTTGGTACTTTTACGGTACAGGGGCCTTCAGTTTGATACATTTTCTCATTTTCTATATGTTTTCAGTACACTGAAGGAGACCAGAGCCGCCCCCCTCCCCCCCCATTACCTGTGGGACAGGACATTTCTACAAAATACTGTTCAGTCATTTGTGCATTAACAGACACCCCACATGTTATGTATTTTTGTATTTTTGAATGTTCAGTGTTCTTTTGTGGTAAATGCTGCAATTTACTGAGTGTTTTTGAACGCCTCACTGAATTCCCTGAGGTGCTGTGAACGTGACCTCACAGTAACACCACAGCAGAGGCCCGGTGAAGGCACAAGAGGAGCAGGTTCACTTGATTTTACCAACTTGAGTAAAAAAAATAATATCTTTTTTGCTATAAAGGAACCTGTGGACTCTTTTGTGCCACAAAGCTGCAACAAACCGAAAACCGAAAGTGAAACGTATCCTGCTTCTAACGTCCGACCTGGCGTCCGCGCATCTGTTTTTACTCTCTGTTGTCATGTTTTGGGTTTTTTGCAGCGGGGAATTCTGTGTCCAAAAAAAACTGACACCATTCGACATGTCCATATTGAACTGATGACATGGTCAGAAGAAATGATACTTAATAGGATTTATTTTGGACATAAAATGTGTTATGATCCTGGGTGATAATTTCTGTGTGTTTTTCTAGGAGTGTGTCTTTCTCCTCCAGCCCTGTAGGGGTGCTGTGTTTTCTTTGGTTTTTTGTACAGGAAGTTGCTGATTGGTGGAACCAGCTAGACCAGCATTTAAAAATGGCCCTGGACCCAGCAGCTCTCTGCCAGCTCCCAGCAAGAGTTCCTGTGTGTTTTGGTTGCCAGCTTTGTGGTATGCATTCATGTTTGTTGTAAATAATTGTAAATAGTATTTTGTTAACTCAGTCCTTAGTTTTTGGTAGGGGAGGGTGGCGCTTTTTGTTTTCACCTGTTTTGTTTCAGGGGGTTTAAGGTCATTTTTTGGGTTTTATTTTCAGAAGTTAGTTTAGGAGATAAGACTTTTAGTTTGCTTTGAAGAAGACTTTTTGTTTGTTGTTTTACGTGAGCACTCCCCTAACCCTCTTTGAGTTATATAAATAAATATTTGTAGACTATGTGCGTCCTGGTGAACCCGAGACTGGGACGTAACAAATGTTTTATTCTACAAATTTCAAACTAAACATTCCAGGGGGTGGTAATTTAAGTTATTGCAAATGTTCAACGTGTGACGCGGCACACATCCAGTCAGTAGTGGAGTTCCTTTTTTCCTTCCTCTCGATACTTCTTATTGTCCAAATCTGCTTTCCTGTTGGCGCTTGTTTCTGAAATGTTCTAACAAATTCACGTTTGACTGAGTTTGGCCGTACCTCAATACACAGAACGCCTTTTCTGTCGCAGTCAACGGCATGTCTGTTCCTGAAAGCAGAAAAATAAAAATGAACACACTTGTTTTTAGCAAAAACAGCAAACACATTTTAAACAAATTATTAGGTGGTGAAATTATGTCAAATATATCGGGGAAACCCTCCACGTGGGTTCTGCTTGTGGCCACCCTGCTTCCCTAGTGTTTGCGTTCTTCACATAGGTGACATGTATCCTTTCGGTACGCTTGTGTACTGTATCGAAGGCCCCGAACAGAAATGAAACGAGTGAACCGTTACACCCATAGTCACAGTATACTTGTACTAAATCTGCATAAACATGTCTCAGCTTTATAGAAATGTAAGTAACTGATCAGAAAAAAAGCTAAAACCACAACTTTGTCAATAATGCAAAACACAGCAGGTGGTGAATTGTCCAACATTAGACTCAGATGAAAAGTTTGGCTTCTGCTTTCTCTTCTGCCTCAGTCTTGTTTAGCACCAGCCACTGAAAGTACAAGCACCGTTTACAGAAGTCAATGCCTTTTCTAAAATACAACAAAAACAGATCTCTTCGATGTGTTCGCTTGATCCTTTATTTAACTGAAAAAAGGACAAAGCAAAGAGTTTAAGTGTTTGCACTGAACAATTTGATTGTATTTTGTAAATATAATCAAATTCAGACTCAGAACTCGGTGTGACAGATGCATGTTTACCACTATGTACTACACTTTTTAATCTTTTGGAAATTGAAGAAATCAATTATTTTGCCTTTTGTAAGTGAAAGTTGTGCCCATTTGTGCCGTTTACCAGACTACAGCCATTCAACAGTCGGATGGCTGTTGTCTTACTTCTCCTCAAAAGAGACATGGGCCAGATCAAGCGGTGACACATTTCCTGCTCAATAGTCTCTGTGTTTAAACTAAATAACTGATCTCCATGTTCAATACCTGTATGAACAGGTCTCAGAAAGCACTTTCACATGACACGTTACAATTTACAGAAATAAAATTTGGGGGTAAATATTTAAATTATTGCTGCGTGACACGGGGACTCAAAATGAGCATAATTTTTTTTCACTTTATAAATGTACAACATGCTGTTCTTATAAGAAGTTGATCCTAAATGAAACATAAGCCTTTAGCTTTGATGTTAAACTACAACTGTGATCAATGTTGGATAAAAATGTTTAAATTATATGTTTTTATGAACACAAATATGTTGTGACACGGGGACAGCAGAAGGGATGTAACGAAGATTTTGGTGCTACTATTATGAGAAATAACCACGGTTTCATGATTACTACGATATATATAAGTGGGGCTGCGGTCCGTGCTGCACCCCCACGAAAGTGAAAGTGAAACTTAACATGCATTACTAATTCCTCTACATCTCCCGCTGTTGTGAAGCATCAGACTATTTTATGCAGTTTGCCTTGAGCGTGTTCACTGCATCAATTCACAAGCTCACCCTCCTGAAGCTTACACGACAGTCTGAGCTGGAGAAGAACGGCCTCACCGTACAAAGCTACGCAGACAGATTGTTGTGAAGGGGTCGGACGACGGTAGCCTGCATGGAAGCCGTGTACATGCCGGTAGTGAACGCAGACTCAGTTAACTGTTTGAATTTCTGAATGAGAAGCTGGTTCCGTCTCTGTCCTTTTCACTGGCTGAACGTTGAATGCAGCTTCTGTAATGCCGCTTTCGTTCCGTGCGGGAAGCGCATATTGGCGTGTCTTTGCATTTTATCTACTGCACTTTATGAGACGGTTTTTGGCAGCTTTGACGATCAATTAACCGTGACGTTTAACATCACGATTAAGCGTAACACCGTGACATCGTTACCACCGTAGACAGCAGTTTGTGCCTTTGTTCAGTATCAGAAGAAAAGACTTTGATGGACCTAAAACACTACAAATATGCTAATAAACTTTTATCTAACGTACATATTACAGTTCAAGTGATATATACAGCTAATAGCAGAGTATATGTGACAATTGGATTATACATAACCTTTCTCTATTCTTGTACTGCTGAATAATTAGCTTCTACAGATTCACACACTTTAAATATCACTGTACAAACAAGAAAAAAAATATTATCATTCAAGTTAATAGTGCATTTGCATATATGTCAGAGGTATAACTTTACATAATCAGTTATATCGTTTTTCTACAAGTGATACTGGAATTGTGTAAACAGTTCCATAAAATACAATTCTTAGGCTAAAAAAAGGGGCTTACTTGAGAAATGATAGGTGAAACTTCAATTTTTGACACTGATGTTCACTTTCACTTGTTCTGGCCCATATTCATCGAACATTCCGATATAAATGGTCACATTGAGTATGTTTACACGCATCTTAATATTCCGCTATTACTCTGAGTTTGACAGGTGTCATATTAACTGTGTATTCCATGTGGATATTCTGAATTAGGCCATTCTCCAAATGGAGCTTTTTCAGATCCAGACATGTGGGATATGCTGATATTATTCCAGTTTTATGAGGACTCTTTGGGCTTGTATATGGTGCATGAAAATGAATCTAATTTGCATGTTTTACAGCAGGTTCCCTCTGGTTGTGGTCAGCGGGAGTAAAAAAAAAAAAAAACAAAGATCCTCTCTGGTAGAGATGGATGCTCCGAAGAAAAGTCCATATTTCTTGTCAGAACAAGAAACACACCTAATGTTGAACATAATGATAGAAGATGTAAACAGGTTTAGAGCTGTGAGCAAATATAAAGAACACCTTTTCTCCAGAAGGTATGTAGAGGAATGAAATAAGGAGTGGAACATCTGTCATCGGTGGAAAACTTTGAAAAACATTATTTTTAACGGGGTATGCACAGCTGCATGTGAACAGGAATATTAGAGGAATATTCACTTTCACTGAAAACAGCTTATTACCACCCCCCACCCCCGAAGGGGAGGCAACACTCTAGCAGCAAAACTATCAGTTGAATTCATACCAAATTGGGTTTATAAATTGCCAGTGATGTAGAATAGATCTTATTACATTTTGGGAAAAATAGGTCAAAGTTAAAATTGTTTATGAATTTTAAGTCTTTCTTTTCCCCATTTATTTACAATGGGGAGAAATTCAAATGTCTGTAGCAGCAAAACTATTGACTGAATTCATACCAAATTGAGTTTATAGATTTCCAGTGACCCAGAACAGATGTGATTACATTTTGAGAAAAATAGTTTGATGTTCAAATTTTTTATGAATTTTTAAAAAAAAATTTTTCTCTTATTTACTTATGAGCGAAATTTCACGTGTATAAAAACATCAATTTTGTTTCAATTTACTTCAAACTTGGCACATATATAGAGGTATTTAGCATGCTGACATTAGTACACACATAGACATGATTACATCAGCTGGATCGATGCCAAAATAAGCTACAATACATGCGAGGGACGGGCTTTGTATTTCCTGAAACCTTGTTAAGAATACTGTGTTTTCTGGATTTCGGGAAAAAAAGGAATATTTATGGGTAGGTTAATATCAGAGATGGTACAGTCACATATATTGTACATATGCAGGTCAGTTGTGGACACTAATGCGGCCCCAGACCATCACAGATCCTGGATGGTCTTTTCAGTTATTGCACATGGAGCTCAACATCTGTTTTCCTTGATCCACATCCATTGTCTTCCAATCCATCTGAGATGAACTGAGGACGATGAATAGTTAACACTTACCCTTCATATCCTAAACTAATCTGATTTTCATTAGTCCTGTGACAGTGACAATAAAGTTCTATTCTATTTTATTCCATTCTATATCCCAACTGCACCAAAATTTGCATTATAACTGAACAGAAGTTGATACTGTGCCCTTAGAGTTTATACAATGACGGAAAAAAAGAATATACCATCAAAAGTCATCAAAAACAATGGTTATGCAATCCAGTCCTAACTCCTGTGTGTATCATGTGACTAAAACAGAC